>OY992894.1:83255451-83282951 GCA_963921405.1 Cepaea hortensis | reverse complement strand
CCACGTCAAGTTTCAACATATGCTGCGAAGCGGATTCAAACCTATAACCAACATTCCATCAGGCTAGCATCTAACCACTAGGCTACTTTGTGTGTGTGTGTGTGTGTGTGTGTTTTTTTTTTTTTTCTGACATGTGTAAATTGTCTGTCCTATCGTAAATCAAGTTAAGTTGTGGTTTTCTTCTTCTTCATCACCTCGGTATAAAGTTTTTAAAATTATGTTTGCCTACACGTTGAGACTAATTATTTTTCATTGAGAATGATAAATAGCGTACATTATTTTAACATCGCTGACACATAGAGTACCAGCTTATACTTAAACTGCGCTAGTTTGTCTTTTGTCACGTTTTATTTGAGTAACATGCATGCGGTTCATAAACAGCACGTATTCTTCAGAAGTCTTAGCCACACCGTATGACAGTCAAACATACGTTTATGTTATACTTGCATTTTCAGAAATACAACAAACTAATCCTAGTATGTTTGTCCGGGGTCCTCAAAATATATATCCCATATTTGTTGTCTTGGGTGACAAGATCCTGGCTGTCGCACGTGAAATCACCAGTTTCTTGTACAGATCATATTATTCTATTTTCTATCTTAAGTTTATAATCGAAATCTATCACGTTACCTACCTACTTACCTACCTTCCTGCCTACCTACCTACATACCTACTCAATTACCTATTTACCTATCAATCGACCTGCCTACCCGCCTACATATCGGCACACCCACTAACATGCTTACCTACCTACCAGCCTGCCCACATACCTACATAACGACACATCCCCATACTTAGCTGCCCGTCTACACATCTAACTACCTACACACTGACCTACATATCTCCCAACCTACACGTCTAACTACCTACCTACATACCAACTCATCTACCTATCAATCTACCTACCTACCTATCTAATATATAATAATAATAATAATAATAATAATAATAATAATAATAATAATAATAATAACACAAACCCTAGTGTATGAATCATTCTGCTATTTGAGGTAGAGACTCTCTTTTTAAAATGCATAACTAGGAAGATATAAACGCTCTCATGGAAACTACGACTGCAAAGTCAATTTTCCCAGTATTTAGCAAGTAATACTGGATAATTAATACTGAGTAGAATTCAGCTTGTTGATGATATTACAAATATAGTTCAATATCGTGTTATGTAAAGAGATGACACTAAATGGAAAATTGAAATCAATTGTCATTATCGCGTTACTCTTGCTCGATTAGTAGCGTTTAAGTTTAGCATTGTCACGAAAATAGGCCAATTTAAAATACCTAATATGTTGACAAAATTGTGTATATGCTCTTGTACACAAATATAAATTCATTGGGCAAAATTGAGTTGTGTGACTGAAAATATATTTGAGGTAAATGTCGCGGAAAATTCTGACTGTTCGCGTTCTTTATTTCTATAATGACACATTTATGTCGCGTTATTGTTAGACTACCGACTTTACAACGGCATATTTCTGTTTATATCTCTGTATACTACCGGGGCTGTTACAGTACACTACCGAGTCATCACAGCACACTACCGAATCTATCACAACACACTACCGGGTCTATCACAGCACACTACCGGAACTATCATAGTACACTAGCGGGTCTAATCACACCACACTACCGGACCTATCACAGCACACTATCGAATCTATCACAAAACACTACCGGGTCTATTACAATATACTACTGGTCGATCACAACTGACTACCGCTTCATTGCACCGGGTTTTTATCCCATATGGCTCGGTCTCTTTCTGCAGCGTGGAAAGCGTCGCACAAAGCACGAAATCCGTAGCTCTAGCGACGACCCACAGGAGTTTTCGAAAAATTTCATGTAACACTACCGGGTCAATCACATAACACTAAAAGGTCTCTTGAGTGTTTCTGCTTCTGGCTACCATGTGCTTAAAAGTTATCCTCATGTTGGACTGGTAATTCATGGTTCTGTCTGTCTCGATATACTTATATACTCTGACAGAGTGCTGTTCTTTCATCCCTTTTGCTATCCAACACTTGTTATCTCGCGCTAATTGTCCGGGACTTCAGTTCCAATATAGTAAATAGGCTGTTGAGCTGTTAAGGCCGTTGGAGGTTTTTTTTACTTCTGGCTACGCTGCGGTTTGCTTACATATTTTCCTCATGTGGGACTGGTAGTACATGGTTCCAAGCCCAGCTAATGAGTTGAGTGAGTGGAGCGACACTGTGAGCAGTGAATTTCATGTGGAATGCTTTTATATCTGTCCTCTGTTATTTTTATCGTGAACCGAAGATTCAGAAAAATATCGGACGGCTGATTGATGGTTTTGCCTAATACAGTAATGCTTGTGCAATTGTTGGTTTTCTAGTGACTGCCGCTTCCATCGATAATAAACTGTAATTTTAGTATCGACGTTTGTGTTGGCACTCAGACAGCGGCCTTATACATGAATGCCTGTCTATGTTGTTGGTTTCTCGGGACTGCTGTCTGTTCCCCTTTTCACATGGGACAGTTAGGAACATTTTGTGTGATATTCACTGGCACAGGAACGGAGCATTATTTGGTGACCCTTTGCTGTGAAGTTGGAACCGCGACTACCGACTAACTAACGACTAACTATCGACTAACTAACGACTAACTATCGACTAACTAACGACTAACTAACGAATAACTATCGACTAACTAACGACTAACTAACGACTAACTAACGACTAACTAACGACTAACTAACGACTAAATAACGACTAACTAACGACTAACTAACGACTAACTAACGACTAACTATCGACTAACTAACGACTAACTATCAACTAACTAACGACTAACTATCGACTAGCTATCGACTAACTATCGACTAACTAACGACTATCTTTCGACTAACTATCGACTAACTAACGACTATATAACGACAAAAACGCGTTAGTTGTCCCTCTCACAGGTTAATTTCAATTATTCATTGAATGATCAAGCCCATGGATGGCTGTGTATCGAAGTACGCTTATTAATTCAGCGAGGCACTACCGTCATCCGGAAGCAAGAGGTTCGAACCTCACTGTCTCTCTGGCTTTCAATTCTTATTCTGTTACATCTGATCTCAGTTTGGCTCCTTTACCTCTATCAATACTTGTTGATTAGCAGATTCAGTACCGAACAAAAAGTGGGTTGCGACCAAACAAAAAATGTATGGCGTATAATGGCTAGTGGGGGTGTGACACTTAAAAGTTGTTAACATGGTAACAGAATGTTGTATTATATATCACCTTTAAAGGGGGATGTAAAGGGAAAACTACTGTATCTATATTTTAACTATAGTTTGATTTACAAGCCTATGGCAGTTACAAGATGTTTGAATAAGACGATTGATCACTCCATGGCAGTTAATCAGTTAATGACTTGCATGTATTTGTCTAGCTAAATGTTTATCAATCGTATAGAACTAGAACCATATCGAGTGCTTTTGGTGTTAATGGCATATTGTTGCACCCTAGTAGATACACATTCTTTGGTTTACTAAAGATTTGAATACACGACGTGAGTGATGGGTAATCTTATATCTTGACAACCCAGTAGTGAAAAAGGTAATAATATAAGGGGTCAGCTCGGCTAAGTGGTCACGCCGTCTTCTCGCGTTATTTAGGACGTGGGTTTCTTGTCCAAAGGGGACGTTCAGACCGCGAGTGGTCCTAGACAGAGAGAGAGAGAGAGAGAGAGAGAGAGAGAGAGAGAGAGAGAGAGAGAGAGAGAGAGAGAGAAAGAAAGAAAGAAAGAAAGAAAGAAAGGTTTTCCCGGAAACCACGAGGGGCATTGCTGGAGCTACGGAGTTCGTGCTTTGTGCGATGCTCTCGGTCAGGGACCTGCCATTCTGCAGAGAGACAGGATCGGGGTGTGGTAAAACTTAATGCAATAAACTCCATTCTCTTACCTTTAAGTGTTAACTTTTATTCTTTTAAAATAAATCCAATTAACAAATCAATTTGCTAATGGTTGTGTCTATTAACAATCAACTTTCGTCTAAAAGTATTAGCGAATCTGAAACACGTCCATGTCGTCTCAGTCTTGATGAAGCGGAACTGCCAACTACACGTTGAGTTGTGTTGTGTTGAGTTAAGAGCCGACATCACTGCTCTTGGGACATTCCCATACGTGCTACGTCCTCATCTGCACAGCCTGCGAAGAAACCCAATTCTAATTTTACCAGTAGCACTCTGATTAATTACATGTCTAACTGGCTTTTCCTCGGAGTTTTGAGTGTCGGCCAGATCCACTGGTCACTCCCTAGTCTCTCCAAGCCGTGATGATATATACATTACTCTGCACTATACACACTATGCCAAATGGTCCCAACCGTATCTGCCTTATCTTGCACCAGTACTCCACCAAGTGGTGCAGAACCAGCCAATCTGCCCGTCTGCTAGTTTCCCACCACACCAGCATGTCCTGGGGGGACAATCCAACACACGCTGTCTATGTTTTCATTGTTGAATAGAAGCCTGCCACTCTGCTAGAAGCAAGCCTGTCTTCACCGTTCTCATCATACTTTGTGAGACCGCTACAGTCACGACAGGCATGCGATGTTTGTCCACAACTACACGTTCACGCAGTAGAGGATGCTTATACTGTTATGTAATTAATTAATTCAGTGCCAAACAAAACTTAAGTTTGGACCAGCCATGGTAAACAATCAAATGAAAAAAAATATTATAATGGAAATGTCCGTTCGCTGAGCGTTGCAATTGCGGAGGATACCACGAAACAAAATAAATAACACGATAACATAACTATGGCGATATATAGTCCTAGTGTCCAAATGGAAGGTCAGAATCAGTGAAAGCATCAGTTAATTAATTAGTATCCGTCAGGATAAGTAGACAACTTGGAATCTTCTGATGATTTAGCTAGGGCGCTTCAATGAGTGTACTAACTGACCTTATCAATAGCAGTCTAGCATACTGGTAAAGGTGGCGGGTCACCAAAACAATATGGATGTGAAAGTCAAGGGAAAACCACCACATTAAACACTAACAGTATACCTCAACAAGCAATGATGTACAGACCAGACGGAAGCAGAGGAAAAGGAGGCCACGTAAACTATGGATTGAGGGAATTACAGAGACAATGGGAACCTCGATATATGAAGCCCATAAACGGGCACTTCCCCGCAGTTTATGCTTCACTTCGACACCGCAAGGTACAAGAGGAACTCGATGAGATGAGATGAAATCGAAGCTATGGAACTGTTGTTATTAAGATCAGAAAGCTTCCCGACAATCTCCTTTGCTGAAATACTGGATAAAAAAGTTGTGTTTGGTTTAAAAACGTAAGCAACCTGTAGTGAAAGCGTGCATTTTGCTGTTTACAAGTATTGTTTGGCACTTTCAAAAGTTGAAGTGAAGTACACAGAGTTTTGATTCATTCAAAACTTGTGCATTTCTGTATGCGCTGTATTGGTTGGTGGCTTTCAAAAGTTTTCTCAAATGATATTTGTATGCATGTAAATAGTATTTTTGGTCGTACATTATTTGCAACTGATACTTGAGAATTTATGCCCATTTTGGAGAATAATCACTTACATTGCACACGTATAACTGTATGAGTGCCCACGTCTCCTCTGACAAATCACACAAGGGGAATCTAAGTACTGTACATAAACTCTGCACTAGCAATAATATGGCGATTATAAAGATAACGATATGTCGTTAGAATGCAACATCAGCAACTACCATCACTGGCCTTACATCAAAGATCATCTGCGACGAGACCACGAGGACGTCCAAGAAGAAAATGGATTGACGACATCAGAGAGATTGTACAACCACACGGAATGACACTTTCCAGTGCCGTCCACCGGGCGCTGGAACGCAAACTATTCCTCCCCACGACGCTTGACTGCAGAAGTGGAAGATGATGATGATGATGATGATGAAAGATAACGATTGTTAACTTTATCCAATGAGTGAATAATACATGTTTTTGATATATCTTTGTTTTTCTTAAGGTTGCGTTTTTTGGCAAAGAAGGACTGCTATTGCTGACAGTTCCATGTCTGGTTATGTTGATTGGTAACGGAGCCGAAACTAAAATAACATCTTTTCTAGAACAACACGAAAAGGGACGACCTACTGACAATTACAATGAAAGCCTGCCTGGCTGGCGTTAGCCCAAACCACAACATTAGAGCATCTAGGCCGCCTGGGACGTTCAAGTCCTTAATAGAATCTTAAGGTTGTGACGGACAGCGCAATTATAGCTCATGTTCATTGTGTCTGGGATTAAGTCAACGGAAGAAACATGAGACATCAAACATGGCTGTTAATGAAACCTGACATCGTGTGGTTGGATTTAAAGACCTATATCAGGGAAGTTAGGACCCTATCTTTGGGCTGACTAACCAGTAAGTGGCTACTGCCATGCCTGGAGCACGCCGAGGGCTGGTTGCCCCGCAGAACACTTTCTTGGAGAATATCATTAGGCGGTCCAACGGTCAACGTGAGTACTGGTTGTGTTAGTGGGTGTTATGTCATTGGACTTTCTTTCTTTCTTTCTTTCTTTCTTTCTTTCTTTCTTTCTTTCTTTCTTTCTTTCTTTCTTTCTTTCTTTCTTTCTTTCTTTCTTTCTTTCCGTCCGTCTGTCTGTCTTAGCGACATCCGCCTCTCTTAACAAGTTGCCAATACCTCTACCATTTCTGCCTTTACCACGCGGATTGTGCCTTCAACGAATCTCCAGAATTCCAGGAGTTTGCCATCCCAGCGGACATGTCCCTTTGTTTGACTAACATCGCCACGTGAACACACTGTCCGTGACCAAGTTCCATTTCCTGTACTGTATCATATTTGAGTAAACAGTGGCAAACATCATCATTATAGTCTGACAACTATTACCTGAAAACTATAAATCATCTTCTGCCCTTTGTCACCTTCTTCTACCCTTTCTCACCTTCTTCTCCCCTTAGTCACCGTACTCTGCTCTTTATCATCTTCTTCTGCCCGGTGTCACCTTCGTCTCCCCTTTGCCACCTTATTCTGCTCTTTATCACCTTCTTCTGTCCTTTGTCACCTTCTTCTTCCTTTTGTCACCTTATTCTGCCCTTTATCTACTTCTTCTGCTCTCTGTCACCTTCTTCTGCCCTTTGTCACCTTCTTCTGCCCTTTGTCACCTTCTTCTGCCCTTTGTCACCGTATTCTGCTTCTGATCACCTTCTTCTGCCTTTTGTCACCTTATTCTTTCCTTTCTCACTTTATTCTGCTCTTTATCATCTTATTCTACCCTTAATCAACCTCTTCTGTCTTTTATCACTTATGTTCTGGTCTTTATCACCATCTTCTACCATTTGTCACTCTTTTCTGCCCTTTATCACCTTCGTCTGTCGTTTATCACACTCTCCTGCTCCTTAACACCTTAATCTGCCATTTGTCACCTTCTTCTGCCATTTATCATGTTCTTCTGCCATTTATCACCTTCTTCTGTCTCTTATCGCATTCTTATGATCTTTATCACCATCCTCTGCTCTTTATCACTATACTCTGCTCTTTATCACCATCTTCTGCCCCTCATCACATTCTTCTGCTCTTATCACCTTCTCCTGCTCTTTATCAGCATATACTGCCCGTTATCACCTTCTTTTGCCTTTCTAACAACCCCCCCCCCCCCCCCCACCCCTCCTCTCTTGCCTAATCATGAAACAAAAGTCTTTAACAAATTTCTAGGTTGCATGTGTGCTGTTGAATTGATCTACAGGATGGGGGTAGTAGTCCCACAACACCCCTCCTTAGTCGCATCTTACCACATGCATTGTAGATTACAGTATCACTGTTCTCTGCCTCCCTTAAGGGTCCTGCTAACACACGGGTTAAGTAAAGAACAACAAAGCGCGGACAAAATCACCGTGGTAATTGTGGTGTTGTTTGTCTATCAAGAATGATGATGAATATTCATTTCATCCAGTGGAATTGAAAGTATGGAACCATGTGGTCTAAGATGGCTGCTGTTAAGGCCTATATTGGTTCGCAAAGTTCTTTTCCAATGTGGGTAAAGAATGCTTGACGTTCCAGAAGGAGGATGTCCTGCAGCGGTGTTTCTGTCCAACCATTTTCTCCACAGCTCTTGCAGTCCTGTTTGCTTCACAAGTGGCTACTCCTTTACGTAATGATGTACACTACGAATTTCGGTCTTTGGCAGCAGTCTCCCAAGTGTCATGATGAATTCCAATAGCTTTTAGTGAGATCTTCAGCGTGTATTTAGAGTGTGTCCTCTGACCGCCTTGGGTGCTCTTTCTAGGGCTTCTGTGTCTGGGATCTTGTCTTGCCATTTGATCTCCAGTAGCTTCCTAAGGCAGACTGTGGAAGTGGTTTAATTTCCTAGGGTATCGCTGGTAAAAAGTCCAGGTTTCACAAGCATAAAGCAGTGTGGGTAATACGACTGCTTTATAGACTTTCAGCTTTGTTTGCAGGTTTATTCCATTTCTGTCTCACACATTCTTGTACAGTCTGCCAAAGACCAGTCTGAACTGGGAGATTCTTGCATTGACGTCGCCATCAAGGTGAATTTGTCCACAACACTAATTATGACCATTTACTTTGATATTCCTGTGATACTGTGTGACTTTGTGTGATTAATTCCTGGAACTGGCTGGTACATAACTACAATATTCTCAAAGTTGATATTGAGCCCAAAGTTGACACTGGTATATGAGAAAGCTGAAACATTGCGTTACATGTCTGCCTCGGAGTTGGCATATAGAGCGCAACCATCAACAAATAGTAGTTCCCTGACGGTGTCGCTGTTAGATTGTGATTGTGGTAGGAACACGATAGTTCTTCACCGCGGCAGGATTATGAATGTATCATAAAACAAAGAGTTGAGTTAAAAACCGGTATCACATAACTCAGGACCTTCCCATACGTCCTCCGCCCTCATCTTCAACAGCCAACAAAAGGTCCCAATACTAATGACGTCAGTAGCAATGAACTGAATGGCAGCCTCTAGTATGATGGACTGAATTTTGTTTTTCAGACAGAACAAACAAACAAACGTTATTTTTAATAGGATACGAATTGGGTACTCCAATCGGTCTAGCATCTTCCCTTCTTAACTCTCTCCTAAATACATGATTTTCCTTCATTTAATCGTCACATATAAGGATAAATGTAAACAATTATTCGAACAACAACAACAACAACAATATATGCATTATTAAGAAATGTAAACTCAAATGTGGTCCATGCAGTGCTACTACTACTAGTGCACTTGACTTATTTTTGAGTGTGTATTACTTTTCCCTAGTACCAATATTCCTCGCAATCAGGCGATCCCACTCTGACTTCTGAGGTACTTGTAATTTACGTCCACAAGTCAAAGACGAGAAGTCAATATTTCAGTCCAACAGATCGATGTAAGGGTTGAACCTGCTGGACATAAGCACACCGGAAGTTTAATAGCAACTCTTTTATCACAAATAAGTAGATAGACAGAAAGACAGATAGCGAGAGAGAGGCAGACAGACCGACAGGCAGACCGAGACAGAGAGACAGACAGACAGACAGACAGACAGACAGATGGACGGACGGAGGACGGACGGACGGACGGATAGATAGATAGATAGATAGATAGATAGATAGATAGATAGATAGATAGATAGATAGATAGATAGATAGACAGACAGATAGATAGACAGATAGACAGATAGACAGATAGATAGATAGATAGATAGATAGATAGATAGATAGATAGATAGATAGATAGATAGATAGATAGATAGATAGATAGATAGATAGATAGATAGATAGATAGATAGATAGATAGATAGATAGACAGACAGATAGATAGATAGATACCCAATTAGAAAGAACTCGTTATGTCAGCCTGCATCAATATTTTGCATAAACACAAGATACATGTGTAGCAGTCTTTATTGTGTGTGGGACATGAAATTGACGCATCTGAATAATTCAATATTGGCTTCGTGTTGTAGCATAATTTATTGCGTTTCTTGTACTCGACTTTTTTAAAGAGGAGGACGCATTTTGAAATCATCGTGATTCTTCCAGGAATCAATGGAGGAGGGTGGCATTGGGTGTGTGGTGAGAAAGGACAGCTACGAAACGATTAGTGGTACCACTAAAGGGTTGTGTACGTCGTAGTCACATGTTTGAAGATATAGTGTTTCTTGTTAGGTGACTTGTGTTGCTTCTCATGGTAGCTTCTTTTCCATTGTTGAAGTGGCGATTCATGTTCGGACAAACTAACAGAGTGCTGTAAGAAAAGTGAATACTCAATTTTCACTGTTTGTTGTGCATTGGGTTCATTCATCATGTGCCATGTGGATAAGCGTTGGCGTCAGTTTTCGCCATCTCACTCAATCACCAGAGTCGTGGATTAGCTCAGTGTTCTTGTCTCGACCATACAACGTAGCCAAGCCATCCAGGTATTTACTTCTCTATCGTCCCCTTGTACTCTTGCCCTCGATCTTACCAGTTGTCACCAAGTTCTCCAATTTTATTCTTCTCATAACGTAACCAACATATTTTGACTACGTGTAATTTCTCTAATCAGTTTACGGTTTTCATTTGTTTCTTGTAGAACTTGGTCATTGGTTTTTCTGTCTGTCCGTGGTATTCTTTGTGTATTGGGTATATGTTGCTAAACAGTTGTGATCTGGGCCTTATCATATTTGTTGCCAGGAGACAAAGCGGCTGAAAGTACGTTATTTTCAATTTACTAACTAATGTTTGAGAAGAGGCTGGCCGGTGGCTAGAATGCCGAGTTATCATTTAGAAGACCCGAATTTGAATCCTCGGTAAAGTGTGGATTTTTTTTCTGTCGGGGGAAAAAAGATAAACCCAAACCTGCACAAGCCAGGTGGCCTTAATTCCTCAGGTTCAAGACCCCCTGTCCTACACCGCAAAGTGCTATAGGCAGTATATGACAGGAACAAAACAGTTTGTGTTTCAGAAAAAAAAATTAGTTGCATGTCCTTCACAGGACGTAGCAGTCAACCCCAGCTTTTTGGCTGTTCGTGATTCCTGGGCATATTTTACGTTCAGTAGTTTGCCATTGCTTTCTGAACGACCGGCACCTACACCTTTTTCGAAAATAAACCAGCACTGCTGTGTTTCAAACCCGGGTATACGGGCTCACAAACCACGTTCGCAAGCCCTTAGCCACGGAGACCGGTTATTGTTTCAGAGGGCCCACTTTATTAGGTCCAACGAGACTCATTTGCCATCGGGCGAGCTGACAAACTGATCAGTCGGCCAATGTTGCCAACTCCATATTTTCAGATCAATGTCCACTCAAGGGTCGATGTGGTCAGTATCTCACCGACCGTGTTTACTTCTCATGACGTTTCCTGGTGCCTGTTCTAGGCTGGATGGGCCTGAAAGCCTGGGTCAGTGGAACAAATAAAGTCCATCTCGAAGGCTATTCGAACACAAGATTACCAGCCTGCCAGCAGACGTGCTAGCCACTGAGCTACCGCTGCTCCTATAAGAGTGTTGTTAAAGTTAGTTGCATATCCTTAACACGACGTCGCAGTTAACCCCAGCACTGTGTGGCTGTTTGTGATTTCTTGGCAAGTTTACGTTCAGTAGTTTGCCATTGCTTTCTGAACGACCGACACTCATACCATTGTATAAAAACCAACGTAAGGTGGTCTGCTGCCAAATCGCCCGCAGCTGTGTTTCGAGCCCTGTGTGCGGGATTACGAATTACGTCCGTAACCCCTTCCCCACGGAATGATGCAGAGGAGACACATAGGCAAAATGTCAGGCGGTCAGACAAAAAGAATGAATGGCAAACACTGACAACAGTTACAAGATAGAAGGACATGACAGAAACAAAGACAAACGAGATGAAAGGCAACTAAACAAAACAGATAGAAAAATAGTTACACACAAAACACGGAAAGACAGGTAGAGGAAATGAAGAATGACAAACAGGTGAAAAAACAATTCGACAGAGAGGCAGACAAATAGATAGACACTGAGGCACTCAAACAGACAGAACAACAAACGAATTTTATTTTTAAAGGATACGAAATTAGAACGCAGATCCGTCTAGCATACTTCCGTTCTTATCTCTCTCCTAAATACACGTTTTTTCTTTCATTTAATCGTCATTTATAAGGTTACTTGCATACAGACATACCAACAACAACAATAACTACAACAATATGTGCATTATTAACAAATGTGAAATGTTACAAAAATCATTAAATCATGACCAATTAAGAGACACTCATCGCCCATGGATATAGAAAGAGGAGAATGGCAGAGATGCATGTTGTCTACAGGAATCATCATCTTATATACACAAAGAATATTTGTAAACAAATTGGAGAACTGCCTGGATTTAACATCAATGGAAGAATTGTAAACAATCTTAGGTACCTTGACTAGACGTGGCGAGGTGGTCTAGCCGTCTGCTTCGCGCATCGAAGGTTGTGGGTTCGTTTCCGGGCTACGTCTTTCGGTTCACGAGTCCATTTTTCTCGGAGACGCATGGGGGTCGTCACTGGAGCCGCGGAGTTCATGCTTTGTGTGACGCAATCGGCAGGCCTCCCTGTAGAAAGAGACCGAGCCATATGGGATAAAACCTGGCACAATGAAGTCGATCCTGTCGACTTTTAAGACTTTTCTTTTAAATTAAGCTGACGATAGAGTGTTACTAGCAGACAGCAAGCAATTGTTAGAAAACCTATTGGACCAAGTAAACAGGCATAATGCAGAATGTGGCTTAGATACTAGTACATAAAAAACTAAAACGATGATAATTTGCCGTGGAAAGGGGAGGCCTTCAATGGACATAACAGTAAACGGAGAGATACTAGACCAAGTAACAAGTTTCTGCTATCTTGGACATGTAATAACAGATGATGGCAGAAGTGAAAGAGAAATCGAAAAATTAATAGGAATGGCCAAAATTGTTGTCAACAATGTGAAATCAATATTAACATGTGGAGAGATTGACTGACTGGCATTTTGCTGTTTTGACAGATGATAGTTTGTAAAATGGAGTTATACCTCTCCATGACACCAAGACTGGGCTGAGTTTAGAGACCATGTGTTGGCCATGCAGCATGATCCCTCTCTCGGCCTGTCTAGTTTACTCCAGCGGAAAGGTAACACCAATACATCTGGAACAAGACAAGCTGCAGAAGCTGTCGGATCAAAAGAGCAATGCTCTGCCCGCTTATCAGAGCTTCCGCCCTAGACCAGTTGCCGACCAAGGATTAGGACCTGGTATGCCCTGCCATGCCATTTAGTCTTTAGACTGCATTTCCTCGCACTAGGGTAATTTTTGTACCCTCCCATTGCACTCCTCCACTCGAAGCCGTTGGAGTGTCGGGTTTGGTGAGCTCCGCTAAATATTCGGCGCTCACACAAAGCAGGTAGTACCATCTATTGTCATACGATAGCTCGGTCATATCTGATTAAGATCTGGCACCATAGAGAGATTAACAACACATATAAATGAGAATTGTCAACTGTTATGTATACTTAACACTACTATACGGTGCAGACGCCTGGACAATGAAGAAGAAGCAACTAGAAAGTCTAATAGAGACCCTGATGACGTGGATATACAGAAGAACATGCCGTATTTCATGGAAGCACGAGCAATCAAACAGAGGTTCTAGAAATATTGGGAATGAAAAGAGAGTTAATGATAGAATTTAAAAAAAAAACAAACCAAAAAAAACAAGAGATTAACGAAAAGCAGTCTGACATAATGTACAGTCAGTGCAAGAGACAGACAGTGTTGGTAATCCATTGCAGCCATCCTTCATTGTGGAGACGTACCTGATTGATTGAATTAAGACAGACAGACAAATTAGCACATTCGGAGTGTTGTGCTTATGAATAAAATACACTTGATGAAACAAGGCTATCACTTAGCGGGTTCTTTGGCAGAGATAGCGTAGACAAGCGATAAAGACAAAACACATCTACATATTACAAGATGGTGTCACAAAGAAGAAACTATCCGATCTTTTGTTTTCCTTGACTGAAACGTTTCGATTTGGTAATTTTGCCTCTTCTTCGTTCTTTCTGTTTTTCCTACTGCTTTTGCCGCGAAACGTCGCAGTTCGGTTAGATAATTCAGCATCATCATCTTGTTCCTCTTGTACCTTACGGTGTCGAGGTGAAGGATGAACAGCAGGGGAGTGCCCGTTTATGGGCTTCATATATCGAGATTCCCACGAACTCTATTATTCCCTCTGTCCATCCTTTACGTGGTCGGCTCTTCTTCCGGTTCTGTTTGGTCTGTATATCATTGTTTGTTGTGGTATACTATTAGTTGGTAGCCTTGTTATATGACCGAACCATTTAACTTGCTGTTTTCTAATGAAATCTAGCGCTGCTATAACCACCTACTTTAGTACTGATTTCATCATTTTTGATTTTCTCTTTTCTTGATATATTGACGCATTGGGTTTTTTTTTTCTTCTAAAAAACCGTAGCCTGGGACAATTTGAACAGGAGGTTTTACTCGCTCTCTTCGCTGACAAATATTCTCTCGGTACAAACCGATACATGGAAAGATCGTGTACACATAGGAGATTTGATACAGGTGTATCCAACAGGAAACCGCGGTAACCGTGCAGCTGAACGCTTCCCTCTCTGTGGTCATCATCAGAATAATTCAGAACATAGCTCTCACTTCGGGCCGTCGATAAGGGAATCTAATTTCCGTTGCCGTAATTTTACTTTTACCTTTTTCTGTCAATATCCAGGTTTGGCATTGATAGCATGACGCTGGTAGGAAGATTGCGCTATAGAGTGCCTTTTTGTATCCACTGATACGCATTTGTTCCGTAGTATTTGTGTCATTTGTCCAATTAGCTGTTTTGCCTTATTGCAGGTTAGATTACCTATATATTGAAGACTGAATTGCCATAATGTATCAATGCAATCATTATCCTCTTTGGACAACAATCGCCTTCAAATGAATATCTTGTTCACAGGATTATTAATCTGAGCCAGTAAGGGACACTAATATAACTTCTCTTTGAGGCTGAGTTGAGTTGAGCTAGGAACTGACATCACTGCACTCAGGATATTCCCATATTCGCTCAGTCCCCTCCTTCAACAGCCAGCGAAGAGTCACACTACTAATCGTACCCACCGCTATCTGATTAAAAGTTCTCCTTGTCTTCTCTTTGGGGTTGAGCGGGGTAGGGTTAATAGTATAATCGAATCGAACCATAACATATTGAAGTTTAGTATCTGATGTCAGTGCTAATTCTGAACACTCGTATATCTGTTGTGGAATGTGATTGTCTTTCTTGCAACGTTGGTCATTCGTTCCACGCAGTTAAGTTGTTCATAGTAAGAAAATTGTTAACTGTATCGTTTTTGTATTAGGAGATTTTCTTATGTGAGGGATACCGCAACATATTTAGAATACTGTGAATCATCATCAAGTGCCATGCCGGCTGGCGTAAGTGTTCATGACTCTCCAAATATCTCTGTCTTTGGTTTTCTAGATCAACTCTGATGATGATATTTTTCCATGCCACCGTCTCAATCCATCCAGCATAATTTCTCTTGGTCTGCATCTGCCTCTCTTCTCCTCGATCTTTCCAGTTGTCACGATGTTTTCCGATGCTTCTCTTCTCAACACATGATCAAACACAGCGGTTTGCCTCTTTCTTATTGTTGTATATAATGTTCTAGGTTCATTAGCCTCTTTCAGGCAATCGTTGTTAGTTACTTTGGCAGTCCAAGGAATTCGCAACATTCGTCCCAAGAACCACATCTCTATTGCTTCCAAGTTCTTCCTAATTACTGTGAACTAATAAAAAGTACAATATTGACGCTGTGCGGTGGCTGGATATTGGAGAAATTACCCCACAAACAGCATGATCTCTTGAATAAAATGGCCTGTAAACAGCATCGCGTCTCGGTTCTGACGACTTTGGTCATATTAACTCCTTAAGTGCCATGGGATGTTTAACAGTCTTAAGCGACATCTCGTATCTGCCATGGGCTCATATACAGTAATTATCTATATGCAACCCCCCCCCCCTCTTTTATTTTAATATATAATACAATTATGTCTGCTAACATATTAACAACTTGTAAGCCATAAGGCCTGTCTCCCTGGCCTATGGGTTAACGTCTTTCTCCGTAATCCCGTATATTCTCGTGAGTAACGTAACCTGCTCGAGACTCGTGATAACTTACGGGGTATGGGAGCCGGTCGCTCAGAAAGCAATGACAAACTACTGAGCGTAATCTTGCCTAGTACATCAACAGCAGCTGAAAACTGCTGGAGTTGACTGCAACGTCCCGCAAGAGATATGCAGCATTTAAAAATAAATGTCACAACTGTGACTTACTTCCGATTTTCCGCCGTCCATTTTTGTTTGGTCGAAACCTACGTTTTTGTTTGGCACTGAATCTGTTAAGCGTCGCAGTGCCCCGGAAAGAACAATAAAACAAGGCATGACATGGGATAAGAATCTGTGGTCAATCAATATGAAAATGGATACAAGATACCTTCGGCATGGACATGCATGAGTCCGGAGAACAGGTTCAAGATTAAGTCTTATGGACGGGCCGCCGTGAGGGCGGCGTTCTGGATTATTCTGATGATTACCACAATGCAGCAACAGCTCAGCCTCTCTATTACCGCAGCTCCCTGTCGAATATACCTACATCACATATTCTATGTTTACATTGATCATCATCATCTGCCATAAGTCACAAGCAGCCAGTAAATGCTGGGGTTGATTATAGCGTCCTGTAAAGGACATGCAGCTAACATTATACACTCGTTGGTGTCGTCGCTAGAGGAGCCACGCTGGTAATGTCATGAGAGCGGTCGGACCAGGGTTTGACACTTGCGCTCGTCGTCCGCTAAAGTGAGTTAAAGTGGTCACCTAATCGTCCGTACTTTCACGCCTATAAAACATCACAGACCCGTAACATATAGGGTGTTGGTAAAATCTCACCACACTTTGTAATTAGAATAATTCTGAAAAATTAAGTAGATGACTTCATTAAAAATGTGCTTACAAATTCACTACATTAGCTAATCAGTAGTCATTGATATGGTCTAACGCTGTTTTGAGGAAGCTGGAAAGTACCATCGAAGTATTCATTATGATTATTCAACAAATTTCTAACCGTAATGCGCTGAGGAGGTTGTTTATCTGGAAATCTTGGTATAAATCTTTTAACAACTAACCGTGTGTATCGACTACCATTTCAAAACACTTGTTGAAAGAAAAAAATTATGTCTTCCGTTGATAACACCATTCTGTTTAGTGTGCAAAGAATTACCCCAGCAACCACAGCCATTTTATGCATATTGCTTCACGATGGAGGGTGCATCACATTTTTCGATGACGTCATGTACTTCAATTTTCAAAATTTTTCTACATACAAACTATAGTGAGACTTTACAAACACCCGGTATAATAACTAACAACTAAATCATTCCCTCTCCTTCATTTTTGTCTGTCCACTTCTTGATTGCGCCTGCCCAACGATAACTGTCGTTGGCTGCTGTCATGTCGTCATGTTTGGAACTATCCATCACTGTCTGTTTTAATTCATGAAACCTTTCAGTTTTCAACTCAACTGGGGATCAGTTTTTTCGCCCTCTTTGACAAATGGAACCTGGGATTATTCATCATCGCTGAAACATTGCATTTGTTTTAATGAATTTGCTCAACGCTCCATTGGCGAGTCTGAGAGGTTATCGATTGCGGTTTTGTCCTACCCCTGCTGTGTTGAAATTATGGTTTTAAAAGATTTAGTAAAGACGCATTAGGTGATGGTGTGGTCACTATCTGGCCGGCCGCCGTTATTTCCCAAAACATTTCTTGGTGCCTGTTTGAAGCCCTGGTGATTGTACGATTCCGAACGCGAACCGACTCTGATATAACCCATGTCCTGCCACGGTGGTCACTGCACTGCCACGGTGGTCACCGCTCTGCCATGGTGGTCTCTGCACTACCACGGGGGTCTCTGCGCTGCTACGATGGTCTCTGTGCTGCCACGGTGGTCACTGCCCTGTCACGGTGGTCACTGCCCTGTCACGGTGGTCACTGCCCTGTCACGGTGGTCACTATTCTCAAACGGTGGTCACTGCCCTGTCACGGTGGTCACTGCCCTGTCACGGTGGTCACTGCCCTGTCACGGTGGTCACTGCCCTGTCACGGTGGTCTCTGCCCTGTCACGGTGGTCACTGCCCTGTCACGGTGGTCACTGCCCTGTCACGGTGGTCACTGCCCTGTCACGGTGGTTACAGCGCCGCCACGGTGGTCACCGAACTGTCACTCTGGTTACCGCGCTGCCACGGCGCCCATTAAATGACAGTAAAGTCAGGACTCCTTGTCGGAGCAAGCGTTCGTATCCATTCCCCACTTTGACATCTAATCTTGATGTACGGAAGCGAACTATGGACAGTTAGCAGACACATCAAGAATTATGTGGAAGCTTTGACGATGTGGTTTTTTAGAAGAATGATGAGAAGAGGGTAGACGGATAGAAAGAGCAATGAAGATATCTTGAAGAAGTTAACTCACAAGGAAGCAGGTTACTCGCATCAGAAGTTGACAATTCACATTTTTGGGATCGTCGTTATAAGGTGAACTCGAGTATGTTGTCACAACGCGAAAGTTGGAAGGGAGGAAAAGTTAGGTGAGACAAGAAAGAAAATATTGGACAATTTGATATCATGGCATGGAGGAACATCAGTATCAGAAATGATTGGCAGAACAAGAGACAGAAGGTTGTGGAGAGACGTGATCACCAAAGCCACACAGTTTGGACTATAAGAAAACTAATATACGTTCTTAGTTTTCGGTGCTTTGGTCCAGTTTTCCTCGGCGTTCAGATATTGTAGAATGTCAGAATTTCTCATCGTGGTTCATGATCACTGGCATCTGGCCGTCTTGATAGACGATAGTTTATTACATTGTACTTCTAACAAGGCACAGCAGCTACACTCTCCATAGCACAACGTATGGGCTGAATTGTAGAGACCATGTGTTACCCATGCAGCATAATCCCTCTCTCAGCCTGCCTAGTTTATTCCAGAGGCAGGGTGTGTCCATTGTACATGGAACAAGACAAGCTGCAGAAGCTGAGGAATCAACAAAGCAATGCTCTAACTTTCCACCTCTCAGAGTTTCCATCCTAGATCAGGTTCCGACCAAGGCTTAGGGCATAGCCTGCCCTGCCAGGATATTTAATCATTAGGTTGCAATTTGTTTCACTAGGATAAAGCTTATAAATTCCCATTTGCACTCTTCCGTCCGAAACCGTTGGCACAGTATGGGGTGTCGGGTTTGGTAAGCGCCGCCCAACGTTCGGCGCTAACAGAAAGCAGGTAATACCGCCTACTGTCATAAGGTAGCTCAGTCATATCTGACTACGACCTAATACCTTGAAAAATTAATAGTCTAAAATAGTTTCTGTAGCCTTCAATTTCGAAAGGCCTGATTATTTTCTTTAGTGACAACAGAATGGTCCATTTGAGACACGAGGACAGTTCACAGGACATATGGACAGAAATAAATTGCTTCGAGCATCTTGTGAGGATAACGCCCAATAAGTCCCGATCTTCTACCCAGACTCGAAAATACTCTACCTATAGAGTTCTGTGGAAAAGGATTACAGATTCAAATCGTAAGCCTGCATACCGCGTTCTAAACACTGCTGCGGTCGATTTGCCAGCACACCACCTTGCATTGGTTTTCATAAAATGATATAAGCGCCAGTCGTTCAGACAGCAATGGCAAACTACTGAACGTGAACTTGCCTAGGAATCACAAACAGCCTAAAATGCTGTGGTTGGCAGCGACGTCCTGTAAATGATATGCAACTAACTTTATCGAGCCAGGGAGAGCAGTTGTAGTGCAGTGTCTACGAAGCTTGCCTGCAGGCTGGGTGTTTTGTTCGAGCCCTCAATGAGACTTTGATGTTATTTTTAATGGAGTTAAGCTTCCAGACTGACAGATCCTCAGATGGGTACCAGGAGATATTCTGAGAAACAATGCCATTTATAATTATATTTTATGGTGCGCGCAAGCGTGCGCGCGCGGGCGTGTGTGTAAGTGTATATATATATATATATATATATATATATATATATATATATATATATATATATATATATATATATGTGTGTGTGTGTGTGTGTGTGTGTGTGTGTGTGTGTGTGTGTGTGTGTGTGAAGTTGGTTGCATGGTTTTACAGTACATTGCAAACAACCCCCCCCCCCCCCCCTCCCCCTTGTATTGGCTGCTTAGCACAGTAGTTTGCCATTGCTTTCTGAACGTCCGACGTCTCTTACCGCAGACAACAATGCAATACTGCTTCCTAATTGCCCTCGACTGACCTCGAACCCTCGAACCCCTACATCGGGGTCTTATGAAACTGCGCGTCTTATTATCCCCTAAGCCGCAGGCGTCAGTTTAATGACGTGGCCGAAAGAATAAAAGCTCTAAGACTTCCGATGCGCTTAGGACGGGGAAGCGAGACCAACCTCGACACTGGTCAATTGCATTTCAGCTTTAGCTTCTAGTTCATTAAATAATGGCAAAATACTGAAGGTAAAACAGCCTAGATAGAATATCAACTTGGGTTTGGGGTTGATGGCTACGTCCTGCAGAGGATATGCAACACACACACACACACACATCAACCCACCCACCCACCCACCCACACACACACACACCCACCCACACACACACACACACACCCACCACCCACACACACACACACACACCCACACCCACCACCCACACACACACACCCACCCACCCACCCACACACATACACACACACACACAGACACACACAACAAATAAAAACAAGGATGTATTGAAATGAAGTCAAAGTCGGGAGCATTTTTGGAATTTTTGTTTTCGCTCACTCGCCTTGAACTCAAGCGTAGTCCATACACATTACTTCTAGTTGTCCTGAACTGACTTTTGTGTGTGGGTTAACTTTCCCTATTTACAGTGTCCCTCGAAATGAGGTGGACCCACTCAAGCTTCAAAGGTACTTGTAATTTACGATCTCAAGTCAAGGACGAGAAGTCAACATTTTGTCCAACTGTCCTGTGTAGGGCTTGAACGGCTTACCTTGGCATCAGCACACCGGGTGTTTAAGAACACTGGTTCTTATCTATTCAGCGATGCTGACCTACATTTTTTGGAAAAATCATATGTGACATTCAACAAAGAGAAAATCGATATAAAAACAAGAAATATATTGAAAAACATACAACTACGATGGAAAAATAATAAGGTTGTATGAAAGGACTTTGTTGCTGTTGCTTTGAAGTCAAGCGTAGTCCATATATCTGCTACTACTTATTGTAGTGATTGCTGTGTGTGGTTTAGTTTTCATTATTATCAGTCTCCCTTGGCACCAGGCGAACCCTTCTGGGTACTTGTAATTTACGTCTCTAAGTCAAGAGACTAAATGTCAACATTTTAGTCCAACTGACCAGTATAGGGGTTGAACCGCTGCATCGGCATCAATCAATCAATCATGTGCCATGCGGGAAAGCGTGGGCGGTCATGACTCGCCATTTCACTCGATCACCAGTGTCGTGGATCAGCTCAGTGTTCCTGTCTCGTCCATGCCATGTGGCCAAGCCATCCAGGTATTTTCCTCTCGGTCTTCCTCTTGGTCTGTTTCCTTCGATCTTGCCAGTTGTCACTAAGTTCTCCAATCCATTTCTTCTCATAAAATGTCGAAAAAATTTTGACTGTCTACGTCTAATTTCTCTAATCAGTTTACGATGTTCATTTGTCTCCTGTAGTACTTGGTCATTGGTTTTTCTGTCTGTTCATGGTACTCTGCATTTTCCCCAGAAACCACATTTCTGCAGCCATCAGATGTTTTTCAGCTTGACTGCCCATTGTCCAAGTTTCACATCCATACAAAAGAACAGGCTCTATGTATCCCCTCAACACTCTTTTTCTCGTTTCAATTGACATCTTTTTATGCACCGGAAATGTAAGAGCCAGGGCTCTTATCCATTCAACCATGCTAATGTCCATGAAAGAATTATGATAATACAGTAAAGATAGGTGTGCAACGATAATGATCGCCAGATGGTTAAATCCGCTACAATAGAATGGATCATTTCTCTTTTAACCCATTTTAACCCTATTTTTCAAACCCCCCAAACCTTGAGACCGGCTTATCCAGAATGACCTCCTTGTTATTATTTCCCATAAGTCTTGTTAGTTTTGATTTCTTTTTACTTTTAAACGCGTTGCGGAAATAACGAAGAAAACTTTCCGACAGATCCAGTAATTAGTCCCCGTTGTGACTTCGCTTCGTGTTTTACAAGTTTTAATTGATATTGTTTTTATTCAACGTTAGCCAGGATGGGATATTTTTTGTCTTTGTCTTCTGTGTCGCAATTTCCTGGCATCGCACTAGTTATACACACTAGTTCCTGTTGCTTGAATGATAGAGAAACGCAGAACATTTCAATTCTATGATGAATTGTGAGCCATGAACTATTTCGCAATCGCTGAAAAAGAAAATGGGTGCTTCTGAATTTAAATGTTAAAAAAGAATCTTAGAATAACCTAGGTTAAGATGAAGATAGATGCTAAAATCCTACAAGAGAGAGGCAGAAGAGAGGAGAACTAGTTCTTAAACAGCATCTGAAATCATCATCATCAGCATGTGTCGCGCTGATATGCTAAAATGACATGGTTTGACATCTCACCCGACCACCAGTTTTGGATCAGATGTGCGGCCTTGTTCCGACTGTTCCATGGGGCCAGGCTATCCAGGCATTTCTCTCAACACCCTTCCCTTACTCTTTTTTCTTCATCAAATTTGAAAGTAGACACGATGTTTCAAGTTTATTCCTCTGTATTATGTCGACATTTGAAAGTCGACACGATGTTTCAAGTTTATTCCTCTGTATTATTCCTGCGTGCCAAATTCTTAAACCGTTGAAAATAAAGTTTGTTCTTTCATTCGTTCCTCTCTCTCTCTCTCTCTCTCTCTCTCTCTCTCTCTCTCTCTCTCTCTCTCTCTCTCTCTCCTCTCTCTTCCTGTCTCTTTCAAGTATTCCAATTACCTATACTTCAGTCCATGACGTCATATATCTGAAATAAGTGTCCTTACCCATCCTGCACCATTTCACGATATATTTCTGTGACAACTGATCATATTGTCTTCCACTGCGACATTTGCCTTCCCCCTGTGATTCTAGCATTCCAAGTATCCAGCCTTCAACCTGTCACGTTACATATGTGAAGTAACTGAACACGTAGATTCTCTCTAGGACATCTGCCATCCTCATTGTCCCTCTAATATTCCCATTACCCATTCTTGAACCCATCATTTCATATATCTAGATAACTGACTACTACTACATGTGCATTCCCATTGTCCCTCTAACTTTCCCATTATCCATTTTTCAACCCATCATTTTATATCTCTAGATACATAACCGCCGGCTTCGTGGCTTAGAGGTTATGACTTTTCTCCGTACTCTCGTATGCTCTCGTCGGTAATGTGATGACGGTTAGAATCAGCTGTGGTTCGAATCGCATCGGTAACTTGCAGGGTATGTGAGCCGGCCGCTCAGAAAGCACTGGCAAACTACTGAGCGTAATCTTGCCAAGAAATCAACATACAGCTGAAAGCTGCTGGTGTTGATAGCGATGTCCTGTAAAGGATATGCAAAATAAAAATAAAAAGATACATAACCACTACTAAATGTGTCTTCCCATTGTCTCTCTAACATCCTCATAAGCCATTCTTCAACCCCAGCATTGTATTTAACTCATTTCATCTCATCTTGTTCCTCTTGAGGTGTCGACGTGAAGAATAAACAGCTGGAGAGTGCCCGTTTATGGGCTTCATGTATCGAGATTCCCATGGACTCTGTTACTCCCTCCGTCCATCGTTTGCGTGGACAGCCTCTTCTTCTGCTTCCATTTGCTCTGTACATCATTGCTTGTTGAGGTATACACTGTTGTTGTATAAGCTTCTACATAAGTTTGTTAGATGTGAACTCACTCCATGTCATTTAAGGATTTCCCATAGCTTGCTTCTATCTACTTATCAAATGCCTTTTCGTGGCCGAAAAAGGCTAAGTAGAGTGTTAAATAAATTCTATTGCTATTTCTGTACGTTGTCTAAGAGCAAAATTCGCATCGATACATGCTTTGTTTTTCCTAAATCCAAGTTGTATTTCGCTTAGCTGGGGTTCTATAGTAGTTCGTAATCTTTTCTCAAGAATTTTGCAAAATATTTTTCCAGTATGACTCCAAAAGGAAATACCTCTGTATTGTGTGCAATCTCTTTTATTACCTTTGTTGTTTTTTTGTTTTTTTTCTTCAAAATTTGAATAATTATGGCGTTTTCCCAGTCTCGTGGTGACTGTTGTTCTACCCTTACATGGTTAAATAGTCTGTGTAGCCATGAAAAACATTCTGACCAATAAAAAGATGTCAATTGAAACGAGAAAAAGAGTGTTGAGGGGATACATAGAGCCTGTTCTTTTGTATGGATTTGAAACTTGGACAATGAGCAGTCAAGCTGAAAAACATCTGATGGCTGCAGAAATGTGGTTTCTGAGGAACATGCAAAGAATACCATGGACAGTCAGAAAAACCAATGAACAAGTACTACAGAAGACAAATGAACATCGTAAACTGATTAGAGAAATTAGACGTAGACAGTCAAAATTTTTTGGACAATGAGAAGAAATTTTTTTTTATGAGAAGAAATGGATTGGAGAACTTGGTGACAACTGGCAAGATCGAAGGGAACAGACCAAGAGGAAGACCGAGAGGAAAATACCTGGATGGCTTGGCCACATGACATGGATGAGACAGGAACACTGAGCTGATCCACGACACTGGTGATCGAGTGAAATGGCGAGTCATGACCGCCCACGCTTTCCGGCATGGCACATGATTGATTGATTGATTGTAGCCATTTTATATATCTAGATAACTAACCACAGCATTTACCACTACTCCATCTCCCTCCCGCCTTCATCTCATAACATTGAATATCTGAGACAGCAGAATATAAACAGAAAAAGAATATAAATCTATATATATAAAAGATAATGTTTTTGTCCTTGTGTGTCCTTTATGCGTTCCTGAACGGTCCATCCGATTGAGATGAAATTTTCTACAGATGTTCTTCTCATTCCCGCGCAGCCAACTGGCATAGTTATTTAGTTTAAAAACATTTATTTACGTAATAAATCAACATTTAAAGGGAAGACTTCTAATTAATGGGGACTTAACAACAAAAGTTATATCAAGGGACGTTACTTTTAGTAACATTGCTATATTATGTAATTTAAATAATTGTCGTATTTTTCTTAAAGTTTTATAAAATGTTTAAAGAAGTTATCTACAGGCATATACATTAAAAAATGGTGATAAACACTTTAAGGCATATTCAAAGTTTTCGTAAAAATGATGGATCTATCTTAGATACGTGAACATTTTCGAACCCATTTTTCCCGCAACGAGAACGGGAAAGGGCCGAACATATATACTATGTGCACCACAGTCGTATCTGGTATAAACAAAGAGATAAAAACTTTAAGACATCTTCATCATAAATGATATGACCGGGAAAATAGCATTACTGTGGCATTATTATCTCCTACATCTGCCTATAAATCATGTGACATGAAAAATAGCATTACTGTGGCACTTGTTATCCCCTACATCTGCCTATAAATGATGTGACACATGGAACACCCCCCCCCCCGCCCTCTCTCTCTCTCTCTCTCTCTCTCTCTCTCTCTCTCTCAATCCCCCTTCCCTTCTCCCTATCTGCCCCTTCTCTCTCTCCACCCTCCCTCCAATTTAGATGTAAGAAAGTAGCCCACCTGGCATAGTCATGAAATTCTAAAGGTATCATTTGGCACTTACAGCAAAATGAAATCAAACGAAAAGACAACCACGATATCTAGGTACTGTCTTGACATAGGGACGTAAATCATAGGGACGGACAATAACTCCAAAAAGTCAGTTGCTGGCCGAAAAAAATGAGGTACCCGAAAAAGTGACAAGAGAAAAGGTCCTCAATCAGACAGTATGCTGAAACTTTCAGATCAATCATTGCAGGTCTGAGTGGTACAATCCCAGTTTGGTCATATCTCCAGAATGGAAGAACACCAGCAGCTATGGGTGGCAAGACAGCCTAGGGTTGTGACTTTTCTGGCAGGCAAGAGTTTCCACTGAAGTAACATTAAACAGTCACTGGGGGAGGGGGGGGGGCTGTGGACTAGACTGGCAACAAGCTGCACAGAAGGCTGTAAAGTTTTCTAGTGAACTCTATGTGACCTCCATAACCCAAGGTAGAACAACCATGTGTTGTATTTTCCCTCTGCACAAGACGACCTGCTGTATTAGATAAATAGCATTATAAACATACATGTTCCATTCACCATCTTGAATGCATTCATCATTCATCACGTACCCTGCAAAGTGGCATACAACTTCGTGTCCCTCCACAGATCTCAGGCCTTTGTGTTCTGTAACTATTCTACTGATGATGTTTATCCATGCCATCCTAGAACCAGCAAGCATCATTTCTCTGTCTGCCTCTCCTGCCATGTTCTCACAGGGCATCCGGAAAATAATGTAACACTGTAACACCTTTAACATGTTCTTGATCATGTGTGCCAAGTCTCTGCTTTCACTTTGATCAAAAATGCTGCTGTCTATTTATGAACTGCGATTGTCTTCAAATAGAACATTATATTCAGTGCTGTCTGGGGCATTATTTGATAAAGTAGTAACTCATTTATTCATTTACAACCTTGATTTTATTGAGTTTTGTTTTGCAATTACTCTTCATCAATTTCCAGTCAAATGCTCGGTAAAATAAGCATTAATAAACAATATTTCAGAGAGTACTAAAATGTGGCCGGTCTCTCTGGCTGTGGGGTTACAACACTTTCTCTCTGTAATCCCGTTTATCACGCAGAGTCTCGTAGCGGAGCGAGAACTGAGGCGGTTCGACCCCCGCTCGTGACTTGCGGGATACTGAGCCGGCCGCTCAGAAAGCAATGGCAAACTACTGAGCGTAATCTTGCCAAGAGATCAACATACAGCTGAAAGATGCTGGTGTTGACAGCTAAGTCCTGTAAAGGATATGCTTTAAAAAAAAAAAAACAAAAAAAAAAAAAAACTAAAATGTGAGCGTGTAAGCGAAGTTGATAGTGAACTGCACTGATGTATGAGCACAGTTGGCTACAGGTTTGACGCTTGCTAAAGTGGTCGAAAGATTGGCCACCTTTTCCTTCATGCATTCCTGCCTAGAAGATGTGCTGGCGCTGTCACATCACTGACCGATATCAGGAAATGGCTACAGGACTCATCTCATCATGTTCCTCTTGTACCTTGCGGTGTCGAGGTGAAGTATAAACTTCGTGAGAGTGCCCGATTATGGGCTTCATGTATCGATATTCCCATGGACTCTGCTATTCCCTCTGTCCATCGTTTACGTGGTCGGCCTCTACCCCTG
>OY992894.1:83220451-83250451 GCA_963921405.1 Cepaea hortensis | reverse complement strand
CATGAGGAAGGCAAAGCAGTTTTTTAACAACAAACTAATTTCCCTGATACATCAGTGCCAGTTCTAGGTGGATCCGGTTGCTCACGAACGTTAGAAACGACCTAATTGCGTGACCAGGGACTAAAATGACTGGCTGGGGACCGAGCAGGCTTACATTTGTGCTCGCAGCTGTGCGTTCAATTATCAGAAATGTGTAGTGTGATGGAGTGAAGGATGAGTAATGGGAATGTTGGAAGGATGAGCGGAAGGAAAGTGTAGCAGTGGAAGACAATGTGTTCAGATATCTTAGACATACAATGTTGTGAATTGAAGGATGGGTGGAAGGGAAGTGTCGTAGTCGAAGAGAAGGTTTTCAGATATCTTAGATATACTGGTACAAGGTAATGAATTGAAGCATGCGCGGAAGGGAAGTGTCGCAGTGGAAGACAATGTGTTCCGATAATTTAGGCACCGGTACAATGTGATGAGTTAAGGACATGCGGAAGGGAAGCGTCATAGTGGAAGACAATGTGTTCAGATATCTTAGACATACAATGTAATGAGTTGACGGATGAGCGGAAGGGAAGTGTCTCAATGGAAGACAATGTGTTCAGATATCTTAGACATACAATGTGATTAGATGAAGGATGAGCGGAAGGCAAATGTAGAGGTGAAAGACAATATGTTCGAACTAACCAACGAATGAAGGAACGAACGAACTTTATTTTTACATTATTGAGAATTGGACGCGCAACCCCATCTGACATGTTGCCCTTCGTATATCTCTGCTCTCATACATTATTTCATGCATACATCACTCATGAAACTAATCTTAGACAGCAACAGAAATAATATGCATTAAAAACGCATGGACAATCTGCAATAATCAATAATACATGATTATATATGCTACTATCACCATGTCACACTCACGGGCAGACTCTACCATGTCACACTCACAGACAGACTCCACAATATCACACTCACAGACTCCACCATGGCATACTCACGGACAGATTCCACCATGTCACGCTCACGGACAGAATCCACCATGTCACACTCCACCATGTCATACTCACGGACAGACTCTACCATGTCACACTGACGGACAGACTCCACCATGTCACACTCACGGACTCCACCATGTCAATCTCACGGACAGACTCCACGGGCAAGACGGTGTTTACCTGCAAAGCGTTGTTGAACGTAATGAGCACGGCAAGGCACGTAGAGCACCCTCGTCAAACAATTCACCTGTATACGTCTTGCCACTGGATTGAGATGGACTCAAGCGAGAGAGTGTGGTCGACGAATTGCGCAACTCTTCCTCATTTCAATCCAATTCACGCGATAGCCATTTTTCATTCATCCAGCATCATTTATTCAAACCACTTCGATTGACGACGTAGTGAATGCCTGAATCCTCAAGGCCAGTGCGCGCTTTGGAAGACTACAAAATTGTGTGGGACAGAAATTAAATAAGCCTGCAACAAAGCTGAAAGTCTACAAAATGGACTGGAGAACTTAGTGACAACTGGCAAGATCGAAGGGAACAGACCAAGAGGAAGGCCGAGAGGAAAATATCTGGATGGCTTGGCCACATGGCATGGACGAGACAGGAACACTGAGCTGATCCACGACTCTGGTGATCGAGGGAAATGGCGAGTCATGACCGCCCACGCTTTCCGGCATGGCACATGATTGATTGATATATGCTTGTGAAACCTGGACTGTTTACCAGCGACATGCGAGGAAATTAAACCACTTCCACATAGTTTGCCTTAGGAAGCTACTGAAGATCAAATGCAAGACAAGATCCCAGACACTACTCTTGGAAAGATTGTCCATACCCAGTATCCACACTCTACTAATGAATAATCAGATTCGTTGGGCTGGTCACCTGACTCGCATGCCAGATCACAGGCTCCCTAAACGAATGGTGAGTTGCATTCTGGTAAACACTCCCAAGGCGACCAGAGGAAACGCATTAAAGACACTCCGAAGGTACCGCTCAAAGCTTCTGGAATTCATCACAAGACTGCTGCAAAAGACCGAAGTTCATGACGTGCATCATGATGCAAGGATGTAGTAATTTGTGAAGCAAACAGGACTGCAAGAGCTGTGGGGGGGGGGGGGAGGAGGCTGGACAGAAAAACCACTGCGGGAATCTTCCTCCTGGAAAGTCAAGCATTATTTCCCCCCATGGTCAAAGAACATTTCGACCCAAAATAGGCCTCACCAGCCATCTTAGAACTCAAGACTAAAAATTTTCAAGCCTCACTGGATGAAATGAATGGTCATCATCATACTTGATGGACAAATACCAGTAGCATCTAGCAACGGTAGCAATCCGTGTGTGCACTACACTCGAGTTTAAAGTGAGCGACATTAAAAACAGCTTATGCCGGGATTATAGGGAGAACTAGAGAGGTTCAGAGAATCAAGTTGTGGGGAACTAGAGAGGCTCGAGAGTATCAAGATTTGAGGAAGTAGAGAGGCTCCAGAGAATCAAGGTTTAAGGAACTAGAGAGGCTTCAGAGAATCAAGTTGTGGGGAACTAGAGAGGCTCGAGAGTATCAAGATTTGAGAAGCTAGAACGGCTTCAGAGAATCAAGATGTCAGGAACTAGAGAGGCTCCAGAGAATCAAGATTTAAGGAACTAGAGAGGCTTCAGAGAATCAAGATGTCAGGAACTAGAGAGGCTTCAGAGAATCAAGTTGTGGGGAACTAGAGAGGCTCGAGAGTATCAAGATTGGAGAAGCTAGAACGGCTTCAGAGAATCAAGATGTCAGGAACTAGAGAGGCTCCAGAGAATCAAGGTTTAAGGAACTAGAGAGGCTTCAGAGAATCAAGATGTCAGGAACTAGAGAGGCTTCAGAGAATCAAGGTTTAAGGAACTAGAGAGGCTTCAGAGAATCAAGATGTCAGGAACTAGAGAGGCTTCAGAGAATCAAGATGTCAGGAACTAGAGAGGCTTCAGAGAATCAAGATGTCAGGAACTAGAGAGGCTTCAGAGAATCAAGGTTTAAGGAACTAGAGAGGCTTCAGAGAATCAAGATGTCAGGAACTAGAGAGGCTTCAGAGAATCAAGATGTCAGGAACTAGAGAGGCTTCAGAGAATCAAGATGTCAGGAACTAGAGAGGCTTCAGAGAATCAAGGTTTAAGGATCTAGAGAGGCTTCAGAGAATCAAGGTGTCAGGAACTAGAGAGGCTTCAGAGAATCAAGATGTCAGGAACTAGAGAGGCTTCAGAGAATCAAGATGTCAGGAACTAGAGAGGCTTCAGAGAATCAAGGTTTAAGGAACTAGAGAGGCTTCAGAGAATCAAGATGTCAGGAACTAGAGAGGCTTCAGAGAATCAAGATGTCAGGAACTAGAGAGGCTTCAGAGAATCAAGGTTTAAGGAATTAGAGAGGCTTCAGAGAATCAAGATGTCAGGAACTAGAGAGGCTTCAGAGAATCAAGATGTCAGGAACTAGAGAGGATTCAGAGAATCAAGATGTCAGGAACTAGAGAGGCTTCAGAGAATCAAGGTTTAAGGAACTAGAGAGGCTTCAGAGAATCAAGGTGTCAGGAACTAGAGAGGCTTCAGAGAATCAAGATGTCAGGAACTAGAGAGGCTTCAGAGAATCAAGGTTTAAGGAACTAGAGAGGCTTCAGAGAATCAAGATGTCAGGAACTAGAGAGGCTTCAGAGAATCAAGATGTCAGGAACTAGAGAGGCTTCAGAGAATCAAGGTTTAAGGAACTAGAGAGGCTTCAGAGAATCAAGATTTAAGGAACTAGAGAGGCTTCAGAGAATCAAGATGTCAGGAACTAGAGAGGCTTCAGAGAATCAAGATGTCAGGAACTAGAGAGGCTTCAGAGAATCGCGGTTTAAGGAACTAGAGAGGCTTCAGAGAATCAAGATGTCAGGAACTAGAGAGGCTTCAGAGAATCAAGGTTTAAGGAACTAGAGAGGCTTCAGAGAATCAAGATGTCAGGAACTAGAGAGGCTTCAGAGAATCAAGATGTCAGGAACTAGAGAGGCTTCAGAGAATCAAGACGTCAGGAACTAGAGAGGCTTCAGAGAATCAAGGTTTAAGGAACTAGTGAGGCTTCAGAGAATCAAGATTTAAGGAACTAGAGAGGCTTCAGAGAATCAAGATGTCAGGAACTAGAGAGGCTTCAGAGAATCAAGATGTCAGGAACTAGAGAGGCTTCAGAGAATCAAGATGTCAGGAACTAGAGAGGCTTCAGAGAATCAAGATGTCAGGAACTAGAGAGGCTTCAGAGAATCAAGATGTCAGGAACTAGAGAGGCTTCAGAGAATCAAGATGTCAGGAACTAGAGAGGCTTCAGAGAATCAAGATGTCTGGAACTAGAGAGGCTTCAGAGAATCAAGATGTCAGGAACTAGAGAGGCTTCAGAGAATCAAGATGTCAGGAACTAGAGAGGCTTCAGAGAATCAAGATGTCAGGAACTAGAGAGGGTCCAGAGAATCAAGGTTTAAGGAACTAGAGAGGCTTCAGAGAATCAAGTTGTGGGGAACTAGAGAGGCTTGAGAGTATCAAGATTGGAGAAGCTAGAACGGCTTCAGAGAATCAAGATGTCAGGAACTAGAGAGGCTTCAGAGAATCAAGGTTTAAGGAACTAGAGAGGCTTCAGAGAATCAAGATGTCAGGAACTAGAGAGGCTTCAGAGAATCAAGATGTCAGGAACTAGAGAGGCTTCAGAGAATCAAGATGTCAGGAACTAGAGAGGCTTCAGAGAATCAAGGTGTCAGGAACTAGAGAGGCTTTAGAGAATCAAGGTGTCAGGAACTAGAGAGGCTTCAGAGAATCAAGATGTCAGAAACTAGAGAGGCTTCAGAGAATCAAGATGTCAGGAACTAGAGAGGCTTCAGACAATCAAGGTTTAAGGAACTAGAGAGGCTTCAGAGAATCAAGATGTCAGGAACTAGAGAGGCTTCAGAGAATCAAGATGTCAGGAACTAGAGAGGCTTCAGAGAATCAAGGTTTAAGGAAATAGAGAGGCTTCAGAGAATCAAGATGTCAGGAACTAGAGAGGCTTCAGACAATCAAGGTTTAAGGAACTAGAGAGGCTTCAGAGAATCAAGATGTCAGGAACTAGAGAGGCTTCAGAGAATCAAGATGTCAGGAACTAGAGAGGCTTCAGAGAATCAAGATGTCAGGAACTAGAGAGGCTTCAGAGAATCAAGGTTTAAGGAACTAGAGAGGCTTCAGAGAATCAAGATTTAAGGAACTAGAGAGGCTTCAGAGAATCAAGATGTCAGGAACTAGAGAGGCTTCAGAGAATCAAGATGTCAGGAACTAGAGAGGCTTCATAGAATCAAGGTTTAAGGAACTAGAGAGGCTTCAGAGAATCAAGATGTCAGGAACTAGAGAGGCTTCAGAGAATCAAGGTTTAAGGAACTAGAGAGGCTTCAGAGAATCAGGATGTCAGGAACTAGAGAGGCTTCAGAGAATCAAGATGTCAGGAACTAGAGAGGCTTCAGAGAATCAAGATGTCAGGAACTAGAGAGGCTTCAGAGAATCAAGGTTTAAGGAACTAGTGAGGCTTCAGAGAATCAAGATGTCAGGAACTAGAGAGGCTTCAGACAATCAAGGTTTAAGGAACTAGAGAGGCTTCAGAGAATCAAGATGTCAGGAACTAGAGAGGCTTCAGAGAATCAAGATGTCAGGAACTAGAGAGGCTTCAGAGAATCAAGATGTCAGGAACTAGAGAGGCTTCAGAGAATCAAGATGTCGGGAACTAGAGAGGCTTCAGAGAATAAAGATGTCAGGAACTAGAGAGACTTCAGAGAATCAAGGCTTAAGGAACTAGAGAGGCTTCAGAGAATCAAGATGTCAGGAACTAGAGAGGCTCGAGAGTATCAAGATTGGAGAAGCTAGAACGGCTTCAGAGAATCAAGATGTGAGAAACTAGAGAGGCTTTAGAGAATCAAGATGTGAGGAACTAGCGAGGCTCCAAAGAATCAAGATTTGTTGAATAGATGCTGTCACTGGATAAAATATTCACTGAGAACCCCTGATGAATGTATTACTAGATTGTCCTTTCTCTGGAGCCCACGGAACGAGTGAAATAAAGTGGGACCTAAATAAGCACACAGAGAAGAGAATTAGAGATAGGGATAAATAATATGGGGTTGACATGGGGGGGGGGGGGAGCCAGTGGTTATAACCAGTGATAAGATGGCTGGGTATGAATGGCCTATGCTGCAATGTGGGACCTACGACAGAGGAAGAACACGAATAAAAACAAGAAGGAGAAGAATAAGGATCGGAGGAGGAGTGGAAGAAGGAGAAGAAGAGCTAGTATTGACCATGAAGCATGATCCCTCTCTCGGCCGCCTAGTTTACTCCAAAGGACAAATGACACCAATATATCTGGGACAAGACTAGCTGAAGAAGCTGCCGGATCAGCAAACCCACGCGCTGTCCATCCATCAGAGCTTCAATCCTAGACTGTTGCCGACCAAGGCTTAAGGCCTGGTCTGCCATGCACTCTTTTCTCCCATTTCCCCAATTTCCCCCTTTCTGTTCCCCAAATTTTCCCCAATTCCCCCATTCTTTCCCCCATTGACATTTAGTCTTAAGGTTGCAATTCCTCGCACTTGGGTAAGTCTTCTACCCTGCCAATTGCTGCTCCTCCGCCCGAAGTCATTGGCACAATGTGCAGTGTCGGGTTTGGTATTTTTCAGCTGCTGTTGATGTCTTGGCAAGTTTTACGTTCAGTAGTTTACCATTGCTTTCTGAACGATCGGCTCACATACCTTTCGGTAAGAAAATAACGCGACGCAATGCGCTGCCGAATCTCGCGCAGCTGTGTTTCGTAGTGAGTATAAGGATATATATATATATACACACACACACACATACACACCTACACCAGGGAGCCGGCACAAGAGGATTACCGCTCTATAAATAACTCTCTGATACAACTGCCTTCCTTAGACAAACACGGTCACATAATCAGTTATCTTTATGACGTATTGTTCGTGTTCATTATTATTCCATATTGATTATCATTTCTCTTGTGTTTGAGCCGCGCATTCCGTTTCTGTTTGTGTCATTTGGACGATTCGACGACCGCACCTGTTAGCAACCGTTTAATCCGGTTAGTCCAGGGGCGATATTACCCCCAGTGCGGTAATTTCGTGTATAAATATTTACTGGCTTGTGTCATTATTTACTTTGTTCGGGCTTCCGGTTCGTGCGCAGTTAATGTGAGCATGAAGTGCTGTCTTTCATATCTAAAGAATAAAGGTTATTCCATAGCTCATACTGGCTTGCCGGAGTGATATTCACCACGTTTATAAAAGGGTTCACAGGGCAAAAGGAATGACTTTATTGCGTCGAGTTTTATTCCATATGGCTCGGTTTCTTTCCACAGCGCGATCTACCGACAAGTTAGTTAGTCGACAGATCATTCTCATTGCACATCGAACCATTCAGTCCATAAGTGTTCGGATCTCCTCCTCAGCAAATCCCGCAGCGTGTAGCGGCTAACGACACCAGTTTTGTGTTGGTTTATCAATCTTCTTTGGCTTCCTGCGTAGTGACCTTGTTTTGCCACCCCTCTTTTAACTTGCTGTTCTCGCAGTCTGACCATGGTTGCAGATTCGGTCATCAATTGGTTCTCGCAAACGATTTACTTCTCGTAGAGCATTCAGAATATCAGCCTGAACCATGGCTCGAGCGCCTTCTGTAGTAGCCTTACCTGCAAGCCTGTCAGCCTGCTCATTTCCTTGTACACCCGCATACTCTGGCACGAAAATCAAACTAATCTTTGCCAGCCGAAGCCGCTCCAGAGACAGCACCCACTCTCTACTGATCCACCCCATCTCTATCTTCCTGAGCATTCTCATTGAGTCACTAAGGAAACACGCCCGAGTGAATGTCTGTGTCTCGAACCATGTTATTGCTTTAATTACTGTCATGACTTCGATAGTCAGGCTACTTGTGGTCAAAGCAAAAGCACCAGAATCTTCCTTCATAACTCTCCCTGCGACCTGAGCCGTAAAGGCCCATGAACTTCTCACTTGTCGAACGACCGACCCATCTGTGTAAATGACAGCATCACCCTCTAAAGAATTCTCGAAAATCAAAGCCTTCACAGCAGCCGGATTTTCTTGTCTGCATTTTCTGTCTAGTTAGATGCAAACAGAATAAGACGTACAGAAATCTGATGGCACTTGTACCCACCCCTCGACAGGTTCTAGTTCCTCAAGTGTACACACCTGCTGAAGAATGTCTTCGGCTTGACTCATCCACGACCGTCCTCTTTTTAACCTGCTGCCCTTTACCTTCTTAATCTCACTATGCGGTGGATGTTGTGTGTTTGCGTTGACTCTGAGGTAGGCGCGTGCCCTGCAAATTAGTATTCTGTTGGGCATGGTTGGAAAATCAAGAAGGTAGCGCATCGCCCTGCATGCTGTATCTCTTGTACATCCAAGAATAATACGCATAGCTTCATTCTGCATCCTTTCAATCCTTTCCATCTGCTTATGGCTGAGAGTCAGGATCGCCATCGCTTACTCGAAAACAGAAAGGACCAGACCCTCGTAAAAAAAAAGCCACAAAGCGTCGCACGTAGTACGAACTCTGTAGCTCCAGCGACGACCCCCAGGAGTCTTCGGGAAAATTGTACTCGTCCACAGAATGATGTAGTCCGAAATCGAACACACAACCTTGGAGTGCGTGACAGGCGAGTGAGTAACTACTTCGCCACGGATACTCCCTTTTGACCACGTCATCCTTCCAGTGGCGATTGGTGTATAAAAAATGTGTCTTAACACCACATGCCCAATGAGTCTTGAAGCTGGTACAAGGGTCATTTGCTTTGTAGGTCAGCATGGCCAAATGGATAAGAACGCGTGTTCTTAAACATCCGCTGTGCTGATGCCGAGGTAAGGGGTTCAATCCCTACACCGGACAGTGGGACTAAAATGTTGACCTATCGTCCTTGACTTGGGGACTTTAATTACAAGCACATCTGAAGTCGGAATGGATTCGCCAGATGGCGAGGGACACTGTTAATATGGAAAGCTAGTCCACACTCAAAATTCAGTTCAGCACTATTAGAAGTAGTGGGTATGGATTACGCTTGAGTTCAAAGCGAGAGAGCGCCAAAAAAGTTGCTTTGTATTTTACTTGCTAGCTTGGTAAGTAGCTTGGTTGTGATTCCTGTAAAGTTAGGTGCATGTCATTTGCAGGACGTCACAATCAACACCAGCATGATTTGGCTGTTTGTGATCTACAAGGCGTCCAGTAATTTGCCATTACATTAGGCAAAGACGTAGGCGTAGATAAGAAATAAGTTGGAGAACGTCGTGACAACTGGCAAGATTGAGGGGATGAGAACACGGGGAAGGCAGAGAAGTAAATACCTGGATGGCTTAGCCACGTGGTATAGTCGAGACAAGATTACTGAGTTGGTCCACGACTCTGGTGATCACGTGAGATGGCGAAACATGATCGCCTACACTTATCGGCATGGCACATGATGATGATTTAGTCTACTATTTCTTTATGAGCCATCGACACACATACCATTGTTGAAAAATCAACACAATGACATCTGCTTCCAAATCGCCAGCAACGGATTTTGAACGCGGTATGCGGAATTGCCAGTCGTGTTAGTTATCCATTGGTCACAGACGCCGGCTAAGATTCCCCTACAAGACTGTCTGAAAACATTAGCCTGATGCAGCAGTGGTCAAGTTTGTGAGCTCTGGTCATTGGTGGTCAAGTTTGTGAGCTCTGATCATTGGTGGTCAAGTTTGTGAGCTCTGGTCATTATTGGTGGTCAAGTTTGTGAGCTCTGGTCATTGGTGGTCAAGTTTATGAGCTCTGGTCATTGGTGGTCAAGTTTCTGAGCTCTGGTCATTGATGGTCAAGTTTGTGAGCTCTGATAAAAGTCCGGCGTAGTCACGTTGATGTTAGGACTGTGAGGACTGTGTTGAATAGCTCTCCTGCCCCCTCACCTAGATCAGAAACCAGTGGGAAGCATATAACATACAGTAACTTCACATTTCTTAAGAGACATATTCTTTTAGTTTCTTGTCTGTGTGCCGAAGTGGTTACAAACGCAATACGTAATCCCGCATACTGCGTTCAAAACACAGCTGCGGGCGATTTGGAAGCAGGCCGCATTGCGTTAGTTTGTATTCAATAGTATGAGTGCCGGTCGTTCTAAAAGCAGTTTCAAACTATTGAACGTAAACTTGTCCAGGATTCACAACCAATCAAAACAAAAAAATGCTGAAGTTGACTGCTACGTCCCGTAAATGATATGTAACTGACTTTATTAACTTTAAAAGCCCATAAAAGCCGATCTCCCTGGTCTAAGGATTACAGACTTTCTCCGTAATCCCGTATACTCTCGTGAGTAACGTGACGTGCGCGACAATTGGTAGCGGTTCTATCCGCGTCGGTAACTTACGGGGTATGTGAGCCGGCGCTCAGAAAGCAATGGCAAACTACTGAGCGTAATCTTGCCAAGAAATCAACAATCAGCTGAAAGATGCTGATGTTCACAGTGATGTCCTGTAAAGGATATGCGAACAAAACAAAATACAAACAAATACAAACAGGCTACGCCGAAGGTAACTTAGTGACTGGGTCTCCCATCTCGGACACAAACCTTCTGCCTTGCAGGCAGACTGCGGAAAGTAAAATGCTAGGGAACGCAAACCCGAACAAATATTTGTCGAAATCGAATATATTGATCCACGGCTTGACAAAATGCTTGACGAATGAATTTAAACTCACAAGCCGGAACTAAGAAATGTACGTTAAACAATTTAATAATGCATGAGTTGAGAATAAATTCCCTACATATTATACCTCATAATAAGTTAATATTAATTGTTTGTCTGCAGAATCTTAATCTTTTCTATGCGAAAATTATAGGATTTAAAGTGTTAGAAATTACACACGTGGGCCTGCCTTTCATTTCGTCTATTGATTTTTGTGATGTAAACTTTTATTTTTTGAATCGAACAATGCAGTGCATGCACGAACAATATGCAAGGCATTATAACATCTAATGGAGCATTAAGAAATTTGGGTAAACAGCAGAACAGATTGCATTTCATGGAAACAAAAGCACACAAGTATGGTGTCTGCGAGAAGCTGTGAAAGAAAATGGAGCTATTGGTGGGAAAAGGATTTATAATTCGAATATTTTGACGCATAAAAGACATGGCAATTCTATAAAAAGCATACGCAATATAAAATCAAGAGGCAGTACAAAAATTAGAGAACGAACTCTACGGAGATAGGAACAGAGACTACCAGTACAAATGCAGACGAAAGTGAAAGGAATGATCGACAAGGAAGCACAGAACAGTATACAACGCAGAACTGACGCTTAGTTTCTTGATAAAGAATACTCAAGTGCCGACCTCTGGATCCAGTCCACACAGATGGGGCGGCACAACATGTTATTAGAAATGAAGGAACGGGAGTGTACATGAAGAAATCCAGGCAATCAAGATAGCAACAAAGACATTACTGAACGCCAACCATGGTACACAGCCTGTGGTGCTGTTGAAAGTGGCAAAATCAGTACTTGAGGCACCCCAGTCTGGGACATTGCCAGTACTAAGGCAGCCTGTGTAAGATCACCAAACTGTGGAGTACCCATAAACGAGAGAGCTGATCAACTAGCCAAGGAAGGAGCAGCAGAAGAACAGCCTTATGTACCTGTCACACACAACGAGTACCAACAAAACAAACAAAATCATCAACTTAGTTAGAAAGTCTCCAACACCAGCATAAAATGATTACCATTTTATGGGCAGATCATAACAAACCATTATTCTGCGCCTCAGAACATGATACAATCGATTACTCAACTACACATATACAAAACTCGATGTACATCAGCCAAGTGCACACATTGAATGGCTCCGCAGACAGCAGATCACATACTCCAAGACTGACCCGAGTATGACACGTGTAGGCAAACCTTCTGGTCTAAAGAAACAACAGTAGTAGATTAACGTTATTGTCTACGCTTGAGGTCAAATCGAGCGAAGGTTAAAAAAAAGCAGATGCATCTATATCGATTTGCGGGTGACCTCTATGCAACCAACGATTTGCTGTTGACATTGACCTTGTGGCTGGAACAGAATTAGAACTCTAAGACCTCTCCACAAGATTAGAGAAAATTTCAAGTTCGTATACACTGACTAAACTCAAACTGAGCTGACGCAGGTCAGCATGGCCGAATGGATAGGAACGCGTGTTATTAAACATCCGGTGTGCTGATGCCGAGGTAAGGGGCTCAACCCCTAGACCAGACAGTTGGACTAGAATATTAACATATCGTCCTTGCCTTGGGCACGTAAATTACATGTGCCTCTGAAGTCGGAGTGGGTTCGCCTTATGGCGAGAGACACTGTTAATAGGAAAAATTAATCCACATGCAAAAATTCAGTCCAGCACTACTAGAAGTAAGTAGTGTGTGTGGACTACGCTTGAGTTCAAAGCTGGCGAGCGCAAAAAAAAAAAAAACTCGACTGACCTTTCCCGACACTTTAAGGCGTGTTGGTTATGAGATGATAGTCTCACGTTTTAATTGAGTCGGCACTTTAAGGCGTGTTGGTTATAAGATGATAGTCTCACGTTTTAATTGACCAGTCGGCACTCGGTGGATATGTGATCGACGCAGCATTTTATGGTGGCCATTCTTGGCTGGGTCGATCTAGGACCCCAGGTAGAGCGGAATTTTAAAATGTCCCCGCCACGATGGGGTTTCGAAGCCATGACTAACGGGAGGGCAGAAAGGCGTGTCAGTCATTGAGCTCATGCGAGTCCTGTGTGTATATGAGCATAGACAAAAGAAAGTAACACATCAGTCAACAGCTACAAGGAATACTGGCCAATAAATATTAACTACTCGTAAATGGGGACAAGCTAGAAGTGAATAGTTTAAAAGTTTGTTGCATATCCTCTACATGACTAGCAGTCAACTCCAGCATTTTATTTTGGGGCTGTTTGTGATTCCTGGACAAGTTTTGTTTACGTTCAGTAGTTTATCAATGCTTTCTGAGCGATCGGTAATAATACCATTGTATGGAAACTAGCGCAAGGCAGTCTACTTCCAAATCGCCAGCAGCTGTGTTTCGAACGCGGTATTCGGGATTACGAATTGCATTTGTAACCCCTTGGCCACAAAGCCGGATGTGAATACATTCACATATACATTCACACATATACATTCACATATACATTCACATATACATTCAAAAATAAATTCACATATACATTCACATATACATTCACTTATGCATTCACATATGTAGGGTCCACTATATGCAGTAATGGCAGTTCCAGAAACAAGGTATTGATGTCGTGACATTGATGATGCCATTACGGTAATCATGTCGTGATGATGATGATGATGATGATGATGATGATGATGATGATGATGATGATGATGATGATGTAATAATGATAGCTATGTCGTGGTGAAGATTATGTAGTGGTCACGTCATACTAATGTTTTTATCATGACACTGTTATTATAATGATGATTTTGATGATTACAGTGATGATATCAATGTTGATCACGCCATATCATTTATAACAATTGTATTATGATGGTGAAGATGATGATGTAATGACGAAGATTATCATGTCACATTGATGATATCATGATATTGATGATGTCATTACGGTAATGATGATGATGTCGTATTGAAGAGTATGTCGTGATAATGTTATTATAATCGTGTTGATGTCTTTATCATAAATATGTTATTGTGATTAAGATTATGATCATTATAATGATTAATGCGACACCGATGATAGGTATAATAATCACTCTATAATTATTGTAATTTATAACGTTTTAATGCAGAACAGGAACCAGACAAAACTATTATTGTTAAAAACCATTCTGCCATCGTGTTGCGCCAATCAATTTAAACTCTATTAGACAGATAATTAATTGCAGTTTACAGATTACTTTATTTGCTCCGATCTCCCTCTTCCCCCCCCCCCCCCCCCCCGACACAGTCTTAACGCACAGACGTTGTTTCTGTGTTATTGTGTGTAAAATGACAACTATTTGTACAGAAATAGACGCCAGTGAGCGTTGTCGATACTTGAGCGTCCGGGGGTAGAAATACTCAACACAATCCTACTGATGGCAATTACACACATCTAGTCGGTGCCTGCTTGAGAAAATCGATTACCAAAAACATGACACTTCGATTTTCCCTGGTGTGTGGGGAAAGTGTGCGCGCGTGTGTGGGAAAGTATGAGTGTGTATGTGTGTGTGTGGCGGCATATGGTAATTACACGAAACAACAAAATAGTATCTGTCTTTGTTACACTCATCGTTCATTCGAGGTCGTCTGCCTTCTGTTGCTTAGTTTGTTGTTCTCAACATGAAGGTAAATGTTCAAATTCGCCGATTTACTTTATGAACAAAACGACGACAACCGCGAAGACAAAACATTATTGCGACGGATTTGATGTTTGTGTAAATCATGATGGTGGTTTGATAATGTCGTTTATAATAATCATGACGTGGAGATAATGGTATCATATAGATTATGTTGAAGTCAGGGTCACGCGGATGTCAGGATGATGAAGATGGTGTTATGTTGACGATGTTTTTATGATGATAATGCTGTGATCTTGTTAATGACGATGATGTTATGAAGATGATGTCCTCGTGATGATGATGTCATGACGAGGATGTCTCTACTATTATAATACCATGATTATGTCCTGATCTTGATGTCGTGATTATTATGTCATGCTGATCTAGTCATAATGATGTTTGCGTGATGATGCTGTCAGGATCATGCTGTTGTGATGATGATATCATGATGTTGTAGACGTGACTATAATCATGATGGTGATGGTGTTATGATGAGGATCTCTTTGTGATGATGATGATGATAGTTATCTAATAACGATACTGATGATGTCATGATGATGATGATGATGTTGATGATGATTTAATAATATTGTTGATAATTTTTGGTGATTACTGTGTCGTGATGAAGTCATTACGCTTAGGATTATGATGATTATAATGATGACCTCGACGCAGATGATAACAATGATAATCGCGCCATAATGATTATAATTATAACGTTACAATGCAGAACAAAAACTAAACAAAACCATTATGGTTAAAATCCATTCTGCTCTTGTCTTACACCAAACAATTTAAAAGTCTATTAAACAGATAATGAATTGCAGTTTACGGATTACTCTACTTGCTCCCCCCTCCCCCCCCCCCGCCCCCCCCCCCCTCCCCCGCGAGACAGTCTCCACGCACAGACGTTGTTTCTGCGTTATTGTGTGTAAAATGACAACTATTTGTACAGAAATAGACGGCAGTGAGCGTTGTCGATACTTGTCCTTCCGGGGGTAGAAATACTCAACACAATCTTACTGATGGCAATTACACACATCTAGTCGGTGCCTGCTTGAGAAAATCGATTACCGAAAACATGACACTTCGATTTTCCCTGGTGTGTGGGGAAAGCGTGCTCGTGTGTAGGTGGTGAAGTATGTGTGTTTGTATGTGCTCGCGCCGGCATATGGTAATTAAACGAAACAACAACAAAATAGTGTCTGGCTTTGTTACACTTATCGTTCGTTGGAGGTCTTCTGCCTTCTGTTGCCAAGTTTGTTGGTCTCCAAATGAAGGTAAATGTTCTAATCCGCATATTCACTTCTTTATGAAAACTATTGAGGGAACAATTGTTGGCATGCATTTGGTATTGGTGAAAGTTTTGGTGGTGGTTTGATGATGCTGATGATAATGATGATGTAATAACAACGATCATAATAATGATGATGATGATGATGATGATGATGATGCTGATGATAATGATGATGTAATAATAACGATCATAATGATGATGATGAGGATGATGATGATGATGATTATGATGCTAATGATGATGATGATGATGATGATGATTATGATGATGATGATGATGATGATGATGATGATGATGATGATGAGGCTGTGAGGATGATGTTACGATGATCTTTATGTTAGCACGGTTATGATAATGTCATGACAATGAAATTGATACTGTAATAACGATGTCGTTATAATAATGCCACAATGCTTATGATGATGTTGATGTTAACATGATGATGTAATCGTGATGAGTTTGTTATGATAATAATGATGCCATGATGAGGGTGTCTTTATAATTATCATTTCGTAATGTTGGAGATAATAGTTATGTAATGATGATGATCATGATGTCATAATGATGATAACATGATATTGATGATGTCATTAAATCCATCCATCATGTGTCATGCCGATAAGCAAGGGCGGTCATGTTTTGTCATCTCACTCGATCACCAGAGTCGTGGATCACCTCCGATGCCACGTGGCCAAGCCATCCAGGTATTTACTTCTCGGTCTTCCCCTTGGTCTCTTTCCTTCAATTTTGCCAGTTGTCACCAAGTTCTCCAATTCAATTCTTCTCATAACGTGCCCAAAATGTTTTGACTGTCTACGCCTAATCATTAAACTCTAATGTCTCTAATCAGTTTACGATCTTCATTTGTTTCTTGAAGGACTTGTTCATTGGTTTTTCTGTCTGTCCATGGTATTCTTTGTATTTTCCTCAGAAACCACATTTCTACATCAGATTTTATTCAGCTTGTTTGCTCATTGTCCACGCTTCACATCCATACAAAAGTACAGATACTATGTAGCACTTCAACACTCTTTTCTCGTTTCAATTGATATATTTTTATTGGTCAGAATGCTTTCCATCTTGCAGACCGCTACCTTGGCAATGGCAATTCTTGTTCTAATCTCTTCAAGGCATCTCCCATCAGATGGTATGACTGTTCCGAGATAACTGTACCGATTCACTTGTTTAAGAATATGCCCAATTACTTGTATAATACATTGTGGTTTTCCTTCTTCCCAGTGACGACCATAATCTGTGTCTTCTTACAATTCAATTCTAACCCTAGTTGCTCATTGTTGTGCAACAACCGCATCTACTAAATGTTGCAGATCCTGTTCATTGTCTGCAATCAAGACTTATCAGCTGCATATCTAATGTTATTGATGCATCGTCCCCCAATATTGATTCCTTCCATATCTTCTATACTCCTGAAAATATTTTCACCGAACAGGGAAAATAATCTGGAGACATTACACATCCCTGTCTCACACCTCTTTATAGGCTGATATTGACCAACTTTATTATCAATTCTTATGACAGCTTGTTGTTTCCAATATATGTTTTTTTTTTTTTTACAAGTCTAAGGTCTATCCATAAATTTGTAGATCTTCAAGCATTCTTATCATGTCGACATGTCTGGTGTTATCGAAAGCCTTTGTGTAGTCAATAAAGCAAAGATATAGATATTTGTTTACTTCTATAGGACGTTCAATTACTGTTCTCAGTATATACACAGCATGTACTGTACCCTTGCTTTCTACAAACCCACATTGTTCTTCTCCTATTTCAGGTTTTATTTTCTTCCTCACTCATTGCATGATAATTCTTAGCAAAATCTTCGTGATGTGACTCATTATATTAATTGTTCGATGTTGATCACATTCCGAGGCTCCTGATTACTTTGGGATTGCAATAAATACAGAGTTACATAACTCAGAAGGTATATCTCCGGTATCATATAGTGTATTCAGCAATCTGATAACTTTATCAATTCTATACTCTTATAAAGTATTAATCATTTCTGTTGTGATGCTCTCTGAACCGGGGGTCTTGCCAGATTTCATATGGTTAAGAGCATTCTGAACCTCCATCTTCAAAATTGATGGTCCTTCATTAATTATTTTGAATATTATACTGCGCTTTTCTGTTATCATCATAAAGGTTTTGCCACATAATCTGGCCATACATGTAAAATCTGTTCTTTTTCTATTATGATTTTTCCATCTTTTGTCTTTAGGCAGCCTGCTGATTATGTGTTCTTTGATTAGTAAGCTCCTGAATTCTTTTGTGCATTAGTTTAGTAGTTTTACTGTTGTGTTATTTTTCAATTTCTGTGCAGTTTTTCTCGAGCCATGCTTCTTTTGACTCCTTACATAATATTCTGACTTTTCTGTGAATTTCTTCATGTTTGGCAGAATTATTTTTGTTCTGCCTTCTTGTTTCCATTAGTTGTAAAATTTCTTCAGTCATCCATTTCTTACGACCCATTTTCTTTAATTTTGGAATAGTTTTTTTCTGCAGCACACCTCATCGAATTCTTCAACATGTCCAAATTTTCACCCACATCTTGAAATAGGATCTCTAGATCAGACAATTTATCAAATCTGTTCTGTACTTCTATGTTAAATTTGTTTTGTATTTCCTTGTCGTCTCTCAATGTACACAAATCATCTTTAGTTTTTCTTGCTATATACTTGACTTTCTTTAACTTAACCCTCAATGTACCAGTAAGTAATATGTGATCTCTGTAACAATCAACATTGGGAACTGTTTTTGCAATTGTTAACTCATTTCGAAACTTCTGCTAATCAGAATGTAATAAATTTGGTTTCTAATCCTGCTGTCAAGACTCCTCCATGTCCATAATCTTCTAGGTTGTTGTTTAAATCAGGTGTTTCCTACAATCATTTCCTGCTGTTTAGCCCATTCTACAATTCTGTATCCTCTTTAGTTTCTCTCTCCCAAACCATGATTTCCTACTGTGCATCCGTCGCCTTGATTTTTCCTACTTTCGCATTGAAGTCACCCATTATGATATTTATTTCTAAATTTTTACATTTCGTCAAAGCAGACTCTATGTCATTATAAAATTCCTCTATATGATCTTCAAATAGTTCTCTTGTTGGTGCATATATTTGAATGACGTTTATGTTAAAAGGCTTTCTGACTAATTTAACTAGTAGAACTCCGTCTGACAAAGCCCAATATCCTTGAACATATTTTGATGTTTGCCGATCCAAGGTAATTGCTACACCTCTTTGTCGTTCTTCTCCTCCAGAATAAACAATCTTACAATCTTCATATGTCTTAATCCCTGCTCCTTTCCATCTCGTTTTCTCGTTTCTCATACCCCTAATATATTAATCTTATAATGTGTGTGTGTGTGTGTGTGTGTATATATATATATATATATATATATATATATATATATATATATATATATATATATATATACATATATATATATATATATATATATATATATATATATTATATATATATATATATATATATATATATATATATATATATATATATATATATATATATATATATATATACATATATATAAATTAGTATAATGATTCCCATGACAAACATTTTACTACGAATTATCATGCAATGAGTGAGGAAGGAAATACAACCTGAAATAGGAGAAGAACAATGTGGGTTTGTAGAAGGAAAGGGTACAGTAAATGCTGTGTATATGCTGCGATCAGTAATTGATCGTAGAAGTAGACAAAGATCTATATCTTTGCTTTATTGACTACACAAAGGCGTTGGATAGAGTAAGACATGTCATCGTGGTAGATATGCTTGCGGATCTACAAACTGATGAGAAAGGCATTAGTCTTATAAAAAACATATATTGGAAACAACAAGCTGCCATAGGGATTGATAATGAAGTGGGTCAATATCAGCCTATTAAGAGAGTTGTGAGACAGGGATGTGTAATGTCTTCAGATCTTTATTCCCTATACAGTTAATTATTTTCAGAAATGTAGAAGATATAAATTGAATCATCATCGGAGGACGAATAATCAATAACATTAGATATGCAGATGATACAGTATTGAATGCAGACAATGAGTAGGATCTGCAACAATAAGTAGATGCGGTTGTTGTACACAGTGAGCAGCTGGGGAGCAGATTATGGTCGTCACTAGGAAGAACGAAATACCTTAATGTAGTATACAAGTCAATTGGAATGTTCTTCAACAAGTGAAAAGGTACAATTATCCCGGAATAGCAATAACATCTGATGGGAGATGCCTTGAAGAGTTTAGAACAAGAATCGAAATGGCAAAAGTAGCCTTTAACAAGATGAAAAACATTCTGATCAATAAAAAGATGTCAGTTGAAACGAGAAAAACAGCGTTGAGGTGCTTCATAGAGCCACTACTTTTGTATGGATGTGAAGCTTGGACAATGAGCAATCAAACTGAAAAAAACATCTGATGTCTGTTGAAATGTGGTTTCTCATGAGAATGCAAAGAATACCATGAACAGACAGAAAAACCAATGACCAAGTATCACAAGAAGCAAATGAAAATCGTAAATTGATTACACAAATTAGACGCAGACAGTCAAAATTTTTGGACACGTTATGAGAAGAAATAAATTGAAGAACTTGGTGACAACTGTCAAGATCTAGGGGAAGAGAACAAGAGGAAGACAGAGAAGTAAGTACCTGGATGGCTTGACCACGTGGCATGGTCGACACAAGAACACTGAGCTGATCCACGACTCTGGTGATCGAGTGAAATGGCGAGTCACGACCGGGCACGCTTACCGACATGGCACATGGTGATGAATTTAATGCATAAGTATGTAATGCAGAACAAAATCCAGACAAAACCATTATGGTTAAAAACCATTATGCCATCGTGTTACGCCAAACAATTTAAACTCTATTAAACAGATAATGAATTACAGTTTACAGATTTGCTCCCACCTCCCACTCCCCGAGACAGTCTTCACGCACAGATGTTGTTTTTGTGTTTGTGTGTTTAAAATGACAAATATTTGTACAGAAATAGACGCTGTCGATACTTGAGAGTCCGGGGTAGAAATACTCAACACAATCTTATTGATGGCAATTACACATCTTGTCGGTGCCTGCTTGAGAAAATCGATTACCAAAAACATGACACTTCGATTTTCCCTGTGTGTGAGAAAAGTGTGTGGGTAAGTGTGTGGGGAAGTGTGTGTATGTGTGCACCCCGGCACATGGTAATTACACGAAACAACAACAAAATAGTGTCTGGCTTTGTTACACCAATCGTTCGTTGGTGAGTTGAGATTGAATGGTTCTGTCAATAGAAAGTAAGATATCTAGTTAGTATCATTTAAGATTGATGTGCGTGTGGGAGGGGAGGAGGGGTGTTTCGGGACGTGAGATTTACAAGAATGGGAAGATCATAAGTAAAATTAAATATATCGAAGAAGAAGAAGATGAGGAGGGAAAGGAGGAGAGAGGAGGAGGGTGAGGCGAAGGAGCAGGAAAAAACGCGTTCAGATGTTGACGAAGAGTAAGAGAAGCACGTAGAATGTCCAGTCATAGCAATGATAGTAGTAGTAGTAGTAGTAGTAGTAGTAGTAGTAGTAGTAGTAGTAGTAGTAGTAGTAGTAGTAGTAGTAGTAGTAGTAGTCGCAGCGGCGGTAGTAGTAGTAATATCAGTAGTTACAACAACAAAAACAGCAGCTGCAACAGCAGCAGCAGAAACAGTAGTAATAGTAGTAGTAGTAGTAGTAGTAGTAGTAGTAGTAGTAGTAGTAGTAGTAGTAGTAGTAGTAGTAGTAGTAGTAGTAGTAGTAGTAGTAGTACGAGGGGAAGTCAATAAGAAAGTCACAAATTGCTATAGAAAAATAGCTAAATATGATAGCAACTTGAAACCAGTTTATTTCTATACATGCATTGTCCCTTTATTTCTCAACATAATTTCCACCAACATTGATGCACTTATCCCATCGTTTTTTCAGTGCAGCCAAACCGGCTGCATAGAACTGCGTGCTCTGTTTTCTAAACAACGTTTTTACTTCACATTCAGCTTCGGCGTCATTCGCGAAATGTCTCCCTCCAAGGTGGGTTTTCAGTGGACCGGAAAGGTGGAAATCGCTAGGGGCTAAGTTGGGGCTGTAAGGTGGATGTTCCAGAACTTCCTACCTTAGTTGGTTAATTTTCTCCTGAGTTAATCGTGCCGTATGTGGTCTGGCAATGTCATGAAGAAGCAACACTCCTCTAGTTAGCAGTCCTGGACGTTTCCTTTGAATCAATCATGCATTACGCTGTATGCTGACCCATGTGAGCACCCTATTGCAGATGCTACAAAGTCTATCGTTACTCGCCTGACACCTCTAATCATCTCCTCCACCCGCTGCACGGGTGCTTCTTTTACAATCTCAACAGGACGACCAGATCAGATTAAATCAACAATTTTAGAGCGTCCTTGAGAAAAGATTTTCTACCCAGCTATGCACCACTTTACGGGACAAACATTTGTCAACATAAACAAGAAGCATTTCCTAATGAATGTCCTTTGCAGGCAGTCCTTCTCCCCCCCCCCCCCCTCCCAAAAAAAAAACAAAAACGCACAACAGCACGTTGCTCTTTGGTTGTACACTCCGTAAGTACAGTCGCCATTTTGTTTATGCGCTGCTCATACGCATGAGACACCTAGTGCCACCTGACGAACGGGAATATAAAGGTCGATGTTGCTGTCACCTAATGACACCTGTGGAAAACACCACCAACTACATTTACCTGCTATCCCACAGAACTGTATGACTTACTTATTGACTCACCCTCGTAAATACTTGCTTTCTTACTTACATACTTGCTTTCTTACTTACTTACTTTCTTAAATACTAGTTTTCTTATTTACATTCTTGCTTACTTACTTGATTACTTACTTCATTACTAACTTTCTTACTTGATTATAGACTTCATTACTTACTTACTTACTTGCTTGCTTACTGATTTAATTGATTACTCACTTACTTTTTACTTGCTTGCTTACTTAATTTCTTGCTTGCTTACTTACTTATTTGCTTCCTAACTTTCTTAATTACTTACTTGCATACTTGCTTGTTTCCTTGCTTAGTTATTTTCATTCTTGATTACTTACATACTTGTTTACTTGATAACTTGCTTGATGATTTACTCACATACATACTTGATTCCTGACTTGCTAGCCTGCTTATTTATTAATTTATTTATTTATTTGCTTGCTTAGTTATTTAATTGCTTACTTTTTTATTTGCTTGCTTACTTAATGTAATGCTTGCTTATTTACTTATTTGCTTTCTTACTTAATTACTTACTTGCATGCCTGCCTGTTATTTTTACTAGATAACTTGCTTGATTATTTACTTACTTATTTGCTATTAAATTTCTTACGTATTTAATTACTTTACAACTTACTTACTTAATTATTTATTTTCTTGCCTTACTTAATTAATTATTTTCTTGCTTACTTGATTATTTACTTAACCACTTGATTGCTTACTTACTTACTTGATTACTTACGTTCATAGCCACTTACTTACTTAATTATTTAATTACCTCCTTGTTTACTTACTTATTTGCTTCCTAACTTATGTTTTTCTTTGCTTGCTTACATACTTATTTACCTGCTTACTTGTTTATATACTTGCTTGCTTACTTACTTATTTATGTACTTACTCACTCACATTATTTACTTACTTGCTAACTTATGTTCTTGTTTGCTTGCTTACGTATATACTTTATTTCTTACTTGATACTTACTTTTTTACTTGTCCTGCCCTGCCATGACGTTTAGCCTTTAGGTTGAAGTTCCTCGCACTAGGATAAGGCTTGTACCCTCCCAATTGCGCATCACAGCCAGAAACGATCTATCTGTACATCCATCCATCCATCCATCCATCCATCCATCCTTCCATCCATCCATCCATCCATCCATCCATCCATCCATGCGTCCGTCCGTCCGTCCGTGCGTCCGTCCTTCTGTCCGCCCTGCCGTCTCTGTCTGTCTGTCTGTCTGTCTGTCTGTCTGTCTGTCTGTCTGTCTCTCTCTCTCTCTCTCTCTCTCTCTCTCTCTCTCTCTCTCTCTCTCTCTCTCTGTCTGTCCGTTTATCCATCCTTTCATTGTTCCGTCCCTTTATCCACTCATCCATCCATAGATCCATCCATCCATCAACCCACCCACCCATCCCTCCTTACCCCCTTCCCTCCCTCCCACACACACACACATACACACATACACACACATATATATGTATCCTCTTTTATCTATTTATCTACCTGCCTCTTTATCCATCTGTCAAAAACTGCTATTTACTGCCAATATAGTACCTTGCGGTGTATGTCGAGGGGGGAAGGGGGGGGGGGGGTTGAGCCTGAGGAATTAAGGCCGCCTGGCTAGTGCTGTCGCCGCGAACTGTGCAGGTTAGGATTTTATTTTTGCCCCCGACAGAAAAAGATCCCACACCTTAATGAGGGATCTAACCCGGGTCTCCCGAATGAGAGTCCGGCGTTCTAGCCACTCGGCCAGCCGCTCCTCTTTATCTGTCTTTCTGTGTGTATACCCATTTATCCCGCATCTTCTGTTTGAGTGCTCTCATGTTTTCTGCCGCAATGTTGTTGTTGTTGTTGTTGTTGTTGTTGTTTTAATACAGCATATGCAAATCTTGCAGTATTCACTCAAAAGAAGTTAAAAAGGTCAGTCTACAAGATCTGAACATCTTAGAAAAATGACCTCTTAACAGCGCCCATTGCCTACAACAGACCAAGAGCTAAGAAAACTTGTCTGCAGAACGACCGGCGAGATGGCAAAACGGGAACACACCAGCAAGAGGATAGAATTTGCGCCAAAGATCCTTAACAGCTTGGAAATCTGAAGAGGCTCATTTCGTAAGAATGTCAAACCAGTGTAACCAAGTGGCATTTCCCAAGCAGATTTCTAAACCATGTGTGGCAGCGGGGATAACTTTCGGCAACTCCAGCTTCCCTGGTACTGTCTCGACATTACCATATGTCACGGGAGATCGATTCCAGTCTGTGTAGAGTGCATGCAGTGTCTTAATACTGTGATTTTGTCGGGTTAGTTCATCATCGTCATCATCCAGTTCCTTGCCGATTGATGGGGGATCATGATTCTCCACATTTTGCGATTTTCAACGGCGTGTATCAGTTCGTCTGCTGACACACTTCCGTGCTATTATGACACAAGACTGTGGGAAATTTTCTCCCACTGTCTTCCTCTGTTTCTTTCAGGTTGTCACAGTTTGTTCTAGTTTTCATTTTCTGATAGTCATCATGACCATTAATATCATTATCATATTCGACTTTTATCGTAAAGCGTCGTGGGGAGGAATAATTGGCGCTCCATCGCCCAATGGGTGGCACTGGAGAGTAACGTTACATGTAATTGTACAATGTCTGTGATGTCGTAAATCCATTGTCTTCTCGGGGTCCTATTGCTCTTGAAGCAGATTTTCTTTTGGGTAGCGCCAGTGTTGGTAATTGATGGTGTAGCATTTTATCGAGATGGTCGAACCATTTGATCTTCTATCTTATATATATATAAGCATAAAAGTGAGCATAGCCTACGATGGGTAGCGTTGTGATGTTCTGTTGTGATAATTTGGTGTGTCCAGTGTGTGCTGCGTGGTTACACACCCGCTTCGCACGCGTGATCCGGGACTGTTTCCGGATCCGGTCAGGGATATGCACTACTGACGAGCTCAAATGAGGGCGAAACTCGAGTATAGTGCTTCCATATTGACGTGGATAGGCCTTAGGGTCATGCCAGAATGCGATCGGCGTTGCCAGTAGTGGGTTGTGCTCAATATTTATATATATATATATATATATATATATATATATATATATATATATATATATATATATATATATATATATATATATATATATATATATATAGTTGCATATCCTTTACAGGACGTGGCAGTCAACACCAGCATTTTTTGCAGTTGGCAAGTTTAAGTTCAGTACTTTGCAATTGCTTTCTGAACGACCGGCACCCACACCATTTCGTGAAAAACCAGCGCAAGGCGGTCTGTTGCCAAATCGCCCTCAGCTGTGTTTCGAAATGTGCCCGTAACATAGCATCTCGCAGGTGTTGATTTTGCGCAAGTGTAATTTGGATAATGTCCACGTTTGACATTGGTAACATAGGGTTGGTGTGAATATGCATTTATTTTGTGTCGTTTTGCGGCCATGTGTATATTTGGATATTTTGTATGGGTGATTGTTAATATGTAATCGCACCCGTTTTTGAAATCTTATTTCTATTTCTATGTCTATTCTGACATTTTCTGTGATCATGTTTCCTTGATAATTAAATTCTTTAACTTGTTTCAGAGGTGTGCCATTTAGTGGTGTATTTCTCATAGCGTAATAAATATATGATGACTGTTTGCGATAAGTTACCTTTGTGCCTTAGCCTTCCTCAAAGTATTTAGATTACTCATTTTGCCTGCCCGGGAAATATTCTGCATGCAAGGGGGCAGACAAGGCAGCGTGCACTAGAGGGGTGTGTGTGTGCGTGTGTGTGCGCGCGCGCGTTTGTATGTGCGTTTGTGTGTGTGTGTGTGTGTGTGTGTGTGTGTGTGTGTGTGTGTGTGTGTGCATGTGTCTTCCTCTCCGTCAGCATATACGAATGGGCTTCAATTGAAAACCTTTAATGTTTTTTTTTTTCCTGAAAAAGTAAATAATAAATGTATAATTTTTCGATGTAGCCACCACGGCATTCAATGCAAGTCCTTCAGCGGCGATAAAGTGCTTGGATTTCTGAAGAAAAATCGATTCAGGGGTCACAACTCGGTGTCCCTGACCCGGTCGCGAACAGTCTGTCACAGGAGTCACATAAACTTCCTACTCCACTCATAAGCTTGCTTGACTGACAGGCATGCATCATCATACTAGACCTTAATTCGCCGATGAAATTATATAGGTTTCACCTCTTCACTGATAAAAAAAAAAAAAAAAAACGGATAACAGAACGCTGCTCCTATTTGGTGCGTGTCCAAAATGTGGCGGCCATCTTTAAACTGTTCATAAACGTCACCGTGTTCGTCTGCACCACGTTGTCACGTGCTTAACACTCTTGACATCCTTAACAACAATATTGACAGGTTACAAGATAATGGCATAGTTATTGTAATGTTTATCAGGCTCTTACGGTTTTTATGTGAAGCCCTGCAGTTTAATTAAGGTGTAGATATTGTTATGAATTACCAGTCGGGCTAGCTCACTGTGTGATATCTTCACTCCGTGACGATAATTTCGTATGTTCATCAAGTTTGCGTTTTGTGACAAGTGTAAAATTATGATGAAGCTGCGGAAAAGTGGTTTTACAGAAGAATGATGAGAAAACCGTGGACGGATAGAAAAAGCAATGAAAACATCTTGAGAAAAGTTAACTCATAAAGAGAACTGGTTATTCGCACCAAAAGCAGACAGTCCACATTATTTGGGAATGTCATGAGAAGGGGACAGCAGGAGTATGTCGCAACAAAAGGAAATTTGGACGGGAAGAGAAACAGAGGGAGACACCGAGAGAAGATGCTGGACAGTTTGACATCTTGGCGTGAAGGTATAAAAGCATTATAAATGAATGGCCGCACACGAGACAGAAGGCTATGGGCAGACATGATCACCAAAGTCACACGGTACGGACTCTATAAGAAGACTAATACTCGTATATGTCCATGGTCTTCCGTGTTTTGGTCCATCAAAAATGTACGGACATCTTCCAGCCCTTTAGTTTTGCAGACACATCTTGAGTAGGTGATCTGCTGATCTACAGATCAGCCGACAAATTGTACGAAATGATATAAATGGACAGAGGGAATAGCAGAGTCCATGGGAATCTCAATACATGAAGCCCATAAACGGGCACTCTCCCACTGTTTATACTTCACCTCGACACCGTAAGGTACAAGAGAAACAAGATGAGATGGGATGAAATGAAATGATATAGTCTTACAAGAAACAAATGGAAATCGTGATTGCATTAAAGAAATTAGAAGTAAACTGTCAAGATCGTTTGCAAAGGTTAAGAGGAAGAACAAACTATACAATTAGTGGCAACTGGAAAATCTGATGGGAAAAGCGCAATGCTCGGAATAAATCTTTTACTTGCCAACCAGTCTCCATTTATTCAAGACGAACACGAGTGGTTACCTCGAATTAACGGTTTTCTAAAAATAGCTACAACCACAAGAATAACGACCACTCTAAATGTTACTTCAAAATGTTCAGTGTTATATAGTCAGTATTTGAAAACATCAATTACCGACAGCATAAAGAGTTGCATGAAAAACATGTCATTATCATCATCATGTGCCTTGCCAGTCAGCGTGGTGAGTCATGTTTCCACATCTCACACGATCAAAAGAGTCGTGGATCAGCTCGGTGTTCTTGTCCCGACTATGCCATGTGGTTAAGCCATTCATTACATTATTTACGTCTCTGCCTTCCTCTTGTTATTTTCTCCTCAATCTTGCCAGTTGTTACCAAGTTTTCTAGTTTATTTCTTCTCATAACGTGTCCAAAGAAAGTTGACTGTCTACGTTTAATTTCTCTAATCACTGCTAAGAAAGAAAGCAATGGCAAACTAACTTCTTTACAGATAACAAGAAAGTCATGTTATGTAGTTTGAAAACAGGTACAGATTGTTGTATTTTGTGTATATTACCATCCACAAGTTTAACTTGTACATATGTATGTGTCTATATAATTTCCTTAGGGAAACATAACGAAAGATACATAACGGAAACATAAATGTGTAGTATATGCGTGCAATTTTCATTACCAAATATTGTTAGATTAAGAAATGTTAGTGGGGAGGAAATCAATATTAGCGACCATTCTAAGTAGTATTTAACTTCAAGACATAAGTTAATGACGTCAGCTAATGGATTCCGGCGAAACGATGATCAACGGTGTTGTAAAAACTGCAAGACAGACGAGCCGAAAAAATCAATACGCCACTCCAACTATCCCCCGAAGTTGTCTGCGGAAGGATTTATTCTCCAAGTTGTGATTGATAGGCGCCAAAGGATCAAAGATGAGTGCAAGGGTAGTTGACCAAACAGCCAGGGTTTGGGGGGAGTCTGGAATCGTGTGTGGTAGTATTGATGTGTAGCTTTTAGTACAGCAGCTGCGGATGTACACTAAATTGGTAGTGAGGGGGGCCTATGTTCATAGAAAGCTCATGGCAGACGTCAGAAGGGGGAAATGGTCGGTATTGTTTGGCGTTGTTCTGGGAAGACAGCAAAAGCTAATACATTGCCACAGCTATTAGTCTTAATCGTTATAGGGCTGATGGGGCGGCAACAGATGCAATTACACTGTAACAGTTTTTAGTACTATAGGGTTAATGGTATGGCAACAAACGCTATTGTAATAACCCATGATATACAGGAGAATATGTCGTATTTCATGGAAACAAAAATAATCAAATACGGAGGTTCTAGAAAAACTGGGAATGACAAGAGAGTTGATGAAAGAAACAATAAGATGCAACTGAAATATTTTAACCACTTTAAAAGACATTAACAAATTAGTTGCACATCCTTTACAGCAGTGCTTCCCAAATTTTTAACTTTTGCGGACCGACATAAAATTTTCCTTTTGCACCAGCGACCGGTGCCGTTTAAAAAAAAAATGTTCCTCCTTGTAATCTGGAATGTTATATGACCTCAATATACATGTTAATATAAATATAAGATTTAACGTAATTGTGGGTGTTGTTCCGGTGTGCTAAATACTGTTCCATAATATTATTGGATGACGGTGATTTATTTAATGGTGGTCCCATTTTCATGAGTAAAAATGTTATTGTAGAGATTGTTTTTGGTTTTGCATATCCTTTTCAGGACATCGCTGTCAACATCAGCATCTTTCAGCTGATTATTGATTTCTTGGCAAGATTACGCTCAGTAGTTTGCCATTGCTTTCTGAGCGACCGGCTCACATACCCCTAAGTTGCAGACGCGATTAGAACCGATACCGATTCTCGCCGTCGTCACATTACTCACGAGAGTATACGGGATTACGGAGAAAGTCACCAACACCTAGGCCAGAGAGACCGGTATTGTAGAGATTAACAAATAAAAAAAATTTTTAAATGTCAAAACTACATTTAGGTCTTCTTGTAAAGGTGTATATACTCGTATACACCGAAAGTAATGAACACCAACATAAAATAAAAGTAAAATATATCTTGGAAAACTATACCAAATCAGATTTTAAACAAGCTGACTAAATTACAGTATGTTGTAAAAAATTAATGATTTAATGAACAGCTGCTA
>OY992894.1:83150451-83215451 GCA_963921405.1 Cepaea hortensis | reverse complement strand
TGATACGGTTAATGAGCTAGTTTTCTTTGATGTCCAAATGTGTAGAATTTGAGTATTGTGCTTCTTCTTGGTCGACGATATTCTAAGAATTGTGTTGTAACATTTGAGTTCAAAGAACTATTTTATTAGTGTTGACATACTTACCAATCAATAGATGGCAATGGCAGTGAGAACAAGCGTGTTAAAGTGCAACTTAAAACCTATATTATTATATGAATGTGAAATATGGACAATTAGCAGAAAAGCCGACAAGCATCTGACGGTAGCAGCAATGTGGTTTTTGAAAAAGGAAACCCTTCCAATCTATATGTAAGCATGCACGATATACTCTAGCCTGCTGGCCCAGTAGGTATAGATTCGATCCGCATCGGAGGTCGAGTCGAAAATTTCAAAAACGATCTGGGCATCCAGGTTCACCAAGTCTAAAATGAACACCAGAAAATGTCTTGGGAAGTAAAGTCAGTCGGCGTAATACTGACAACATCACCCACTGAGTGTCGAATGGTCATAAAATATGAGACCAGCAACATATCCATCCATCATGTGCCATGCCGGTAAGCGAAGCGGTCATGATTTGCCATTTCACTCGATCACCAGAACCGTGGATCAGCTAGTGTTCTTGTCTCAACCATCCCACGTGTAATTAGGCGAATAATGACAAACTAGGCAACTTTAAAGAAGGTAGATTGCTGTTGCTTTCCTTCTTGGCAGTGACCATACTGGCCGGGTGACCGTAACCATTGTCCCGTTAAACAGATCGTCTGCCTACTGTCGCAAAACTTAAGATCATAACCAACAACTATCTGTCGGCTGCCCTCAAAATTTCAGCAACATTTGCCCAATGCAATTTAAGGCTTGTAAGAAGGTCCTTCTCTTACTCACCGTGCACGACACATCCACAATTCTAATATTTCACAGAAAGATTGTTCATTCTGACATGGTTGCATGTTCCAATCAAGATTTTTACGGGAACATAAGAAACGTCTTATCCTCTTCTATTAGGAAAAGAAGAAATAGATATCTTTCATAATCAGCGTTGTCGTGTTTTTACCCAGTTTTGCAACGTCCATTCTAGAGCTTCTGCATATCAATAAAACCCAGGGGTCCGTAATGCTAAATTACGCACATCCTTCTTGTTGCTTCTTTAACTAATATTATCCCAGAAAGGCAATTGAGTTGTGGTTCCTAGGACAAATGTTGCGAATATCTACAGGGTGGTTGTAAAATCTCACTACACTTTGAATGTAGACGAATTGGGTAAAATTAAATACATGGCGTCACCAAATAATGTGCACAAATTCATGAAATTAGTTACATTAGGTACTGCTTTGGTTTAACACTGTTTTGGGAGAGCTGAAAAATACCAATGAAGTATTCATTATAACTGTTCAATAAATTTCTAACTGTAATGCAATGAGGAGGTTATTTATCAGGAAATCTTGCTATAAATATTTGAACAATCATCCGTGTGTATCGACTGCCATTTCGAAACACTTGTTCAACCAAAAAAATTCCTTCTTCCGTTGATAACACCATTCTGTTTGAAGTGCACAGAATTACTCCGGCAGACGACAGCCATTCGCTGCATATTGCTTCACGATGGACTATGGAGCACATTTTGTGATGACGTCATGTACTTCATTTTTTGAAATTGTTCTATATACAAAGTGTAGTGAGTCTTTACAAACACCTGGTATCTCTTCATTGCCAGTGTAAGTAACAATGAGTGCATGGAAGTGGACAATGAAAGTAGAGCATTATATACAACTATAAGAGACAGTCTCCGTAGCGAAGTCGACTGCCTAGCGCACCAAAGGCCGTGTGTTCGATTCCTGGCAACGCTGTTCGGTTCACGATTGCAATTTTCTCGGAGAATCCTAAAGAGTCGTCGTTGGAGCTATGGAGTTCGTGCTTTGTGTAATGCTATAGCCAGGCCGCCCTGCAGAAAAAGAAACAGCCATATGGGATAAAACCTGGTGCAATGATGTCGTATCTCTGACCTTTGGAAACCCGTTTAAAACCCTTTTTTTATGCAACTATAAGATTGATTGATTGATTGATTTAGGAACCGACATCACAGCATTCGGGACATTCCCATAAGCGCTCCGTCCCCATCCTCAGCAGCCAGCGAAGAGTTCCAACACTAATAGTAATGACAGTCAATATTCGATGGCCAGTAACATATGAGTAATTATATTATTATATACTAGGGATACTGTGCCCCCTGGCTATAACAGGACCAGTATCAGTAGATAATTATTTATTATTATTATTATTCTCATTATGCCATAGAAGAAACCCCCAAACAGGACATCCTGATTGTGCTGGGAGACTTCAATGCAAACTAATAAAAAAGTGGCCGGTATGGAAAGCCTACATACAACTTCAAATAATAATGGATGGAGAGTCATCAACCTGGCAGAAGCCAAAGGACTGCAGATTAGCAGTACCAGACTACAAAGAAAGGATATACACAAACAAATTTGGAAATCATGTGACAAGAGAACCTATAATCAAATAGATCACATTTTAATTAACAACAGAAATGCATCAAACATACAGCAAGTCAGAAGTTATAGAGGAGCTGAGTGCCACAGTGACCACTTCCTCGTTGGAGCAAAATTTAAAATAAAACTTAAGAGAGCTTTCTATACTAAATTACAAAGATTACACCCAACATATAACAGAGAAAAACTGCAAGACATTACAGTCAAAGAGAAATTTACAGATGAAATAAAATGTAAACTTGAAACTCTGCAAAACCCTTTGGAGGAAAGCGTTGACCAAACTTGGTTGAACATCAAGAATACAATTCAGTCTACCGCAGAAGAATGTCTCGGTGTGTTAACCACGCATAGAAAGAACAGATGGTTCAATCAAAAATGTGAAGAAGCAGTCATTAGGAAGAAGAATGCCAGACATGTATGGTTAAATGACAACAATAACATCCAAAAGGAAGAGCATTATAGAAATGAATGTAAAGAGGCTACAAAAATAGTCAGACAGCAGAAGCGAGAATATATGAGTAATATAATCAAAGATATGGAAACTAATCACCAGAAAAATGAATCCAGAAAATTTTTTAAAGAACTGAAGTCAATGAAACGAGGGCACCAACAAAACACATATGGTTTAAAAGACAAAAATGGGAATATGATAAATACCAATGAGGAAATGTGCAACACATGGAAAGAATATTTTATTGAATTACTAAATTGTGAAGCTCCAAGTAACATTTTCCCACAGGAAGAGGTTCTAACATGCGAACCACAAATTGAAGAACCTACATTTGAAGAAATCCTATATGTAATCACACGACTTAAAAACAATAAGGCAACTGGGACTGATGGAATTGCTGCTGAATTTATAAAGGCAGGTGGCCATGCATTACATCTAAAGCTATACGAACTAATAATAAAAATCTGGAGGACAGAAGAATTACCCCATGACTGGTAAGAGTAATTATTGATACCTATCTTTAAGAAAGGAGACAAGTTCCAATGTGGAAATTATAGAGGAATATCACTACTGTCCACAAGCTATAAGATACTATCCGCAGTATTACTAAATAGACTAAAACCATATTCAGAAGACATATTAGGTGACTACCAGGCGGGCTTTAGATAAAACAGATCAACAATAGATCAGATATTTATCTTACGACAAATAGCCGAGAAACATTGGGAATATAAAAGAGATCTCCATAACATTTTTGTGGATTTTAAAAAGGCTTATGAGTGTCCATAGGAATAGTCTATGGAATGCTATTCAGGAATTTGGAATACCAAGGAAGTTAATCAACATGACCAGACTATGCATGGAAGATACTTACAATATAGTAACATATAAAGGCAGGAAATCAGACCCCTTCCAAATAACATCTGGCTTGAAACAGGGTGATGCACTATCGCCGCTACTCTTCAATCTGGCTCTAGAGAAAGTTGTAAGGAAGGTAAAGGAGGAATGTGATATTGGAGGAACATCCAAGCACTTGGTTATGCAGATGATATAGATATTATAGGGCAAAGTGAACAAAAGACATTGGAAATATTGACTCACTTAAAGGAAAAAGCCCAACAGATGGGGCTGGTTATCAACCAAGATAAGACAGAATATATGGTAATTTCAAGAGATGGAATGGCTAGAAACTCTGGCCACATAGAAATAGATAATATGACCATTAAAAGAACGGAAACATACAAATACCTGGGTACAATCTTCAACTGCTCCAACATCATAAGGGAAGAAATACAAACTAGAATCAACTCTGGAAATAAGATATACTATGCACTACAACATCTACTAAAATCAAAGGCGCTATCTCGTAACACCAAAATCACAATATACAAAACTCTGATCAGACCAGTTGTGCTGTATGGCTCTGAAACCTGGAGTACAACGAAAGGAGACGAAGCCTTGTTACAAACCTTTGAGAACAAAATTTTAAGACGCATCTTTGGACCCATTAGGGATACACAAAGTGGAGAGTGGAAAAGAAGAAGTAACAAAGACATTTATGATCTGTTTAAGTCCCCGCTAATCACTGGTATCATGAAGGCTAATAGACTACAATGGCTGGGGCATATAGAAAGAATGGAAGATAATAGGGAAACAAAACTCGCTTACACTCAGGAAATAAATGACCGTAGACCCCGAGGTAGACCAAGTAGGCGGTGGAGAGATAATACATGTACAGACCTACAAGCACTTGGAATCAACGACTGGCAAGAGAAGGTCCACCAGAGAGACGAATGGAGACGGATTGTATTTGCAGCAAAGAACCTCAATGGCTCGGAACGCTGAAGAAGAAGATGTTTACAGTAGGCCTGCGCTGTGATAATAAACGGCGTTATAACGGACAACGTTCTTCAGTGTGGACTCCGTCATTATTTAGTTCGTTGGCTCTGAATCTGCCAATTGCGTTTGAGCTGTAGTTTATTTCTGAGTTGAAATGTTTAAGTTATATTGAACCCCTGGATATCGCGTGGCAGGACCAGGATGATGGAAAGAAGACACTGTTATGATCAGGACAAGATCTAGTGAAGCGAAGGAAGAGAATGCCTATAATCCAGGAGAGGAAGAAGGAAAGAAGGAGAAGAGAAGGATTGTAATATGAATATTATTCAGCACTGAGTATAGACAGACGTGAGTAATCAAGTCTGAAGGTTTTATGAGATGTAATAGTAGGTAAGAATATTGTTACGAATTGATTGCAAGATGACACGCGACATGTCTGTATTAATTGTAGGCTTGGTGAGTAAGGGAGTGTGAGTAGGGATGACAGACTGTGTGATGGCACTATTATGCCTGCAGGTCATCTGTTTCACGAGATGCTGCCAGAAATAAATCCTCGGCTAAAGATTAAGACATTCTGTCAGTGTTATATGTATCATAGTTGAACAGTTCGTTACAAAGTTCCAGTTCTTGTATTTGAGAAGGATACTAGACAATTAAAGCCAAACTTGCCAATGGAGAACAATAAAGATATAGAAGAATAGTGTAGTTACTCCTCGTCGAGCGTCCTGGGCAACAGGTCCCTTCGGGGTCCTGGCTAAAGTCAATAGGATCGCCGATTCCTCCGAAGTCGGAGAGTGTCTGCCTGTACGGCGAGGAACCACCAGTCTGCACACCAATAAGCCAGACATGGGACAACGGATACTCACGCAAAACTCAGGTCCTGTATGACATCACACTGATGTTGGACAACAGGATGCCTTCATCCGACATACAGGACTTTGCGTTGGAGCTCAAGCCAACGAACGCAAGCAAGTAACAATATTCTTACCTACTATTACATCTCATAAAACCTTCAGACTTGATTACTCACGTCTGTCTATACTCAGTGCTGAATCATATTCATATTACAATCCGTCTCTTTTCCTTCTTTCCTTCTTCCTCTCCTTAAGTTCTCTGGATTATAGACATTCTCTTCCTTCGCTTCACTAGATCTTGTCCTGATCATAACAGTGTCTTCTTTCCATCATCCTGGTCCCCGTCTGTTTCTTTGTGACGCTTTCCATCACCAAGTCAGCTTTCGTGCGTTCAATGTGCACTATCCTTTTCTACTTCCCGATTACTGTATTATCAGTCCTGCGACACATGGCACATATGCCCCCCTGTCAATTTAAAATGTCGTAGACATTTTACCTACAAACTCAGTCTTCCAGTCTGTGACATGAGTCGCAGTAGTCGAACATAACTATAAGAATGAGACTATCAGTGTTCTTTGGTCATGGACTGACAGAATTGGTATCGGAATTCATTGTGACGACTGGGCGGATTAGGGGTAGATGAGGTAGGACAGACAGAGAGAAATCCTGGTGTACGGACTGCGATGATGGCATGGAAGATCTGTGGACATTCAAGAACGCATACGCCGTTGGTATCCTACAATGCTGATGATGCTGATGATGATGAATAAGATGAAGATGATGATGATGATTGATGATAACGATGATGATGATGTTGATGGTGATGATTTTGATGATTATGATGATGACAATGATGTTGATGATGATGATGATGATGATGTTGTTGTTGTTGATGATGATGATGATGATGATGATGATGATGATGATGATGATGATGATGATGATGATGATGATGATGATGATGATGATGATGATGATGATGATGATGTTATTGTTGGTGATGATGTTGATTATGAAGACGGTGACTACGACGACGACGAGGACGACGACGACGATGATGATGATGATGATGATGATGATGATGATGATGAATTTAGAGGGGCTGGGTTTGCATTAGTTGGCCTACTATCCAGCCATATTTGTATACGTGAAAATTGAATGCCGCCCTTCCCTCCCTCCCGGCACACGTTCACTGGCAATACATTTATTCATTCATTCAGTAGCATGTCCTTTGCAGAACATCGCTCCCATAACAACCTTCCGGAAAACTTCTCGATCATAAGCAAGATGTCCCGCATCCGATACACCCATCTGTAGATCATCCACTACATCCTGCACCCATCTTCTCTTTGGCCTTCCTCTTCCTCTCTTCCCAGGAATATACCCCTCCATTATTATTGTATCCAAACTTTCATGACGTTTCAAGTGACCAAAATATTTCAATTTTCTTAGTTTTATCGTCATTAATAGCCAACCATCTTCAATATTCAGCTCTTGAAGTAAGGCTGCATTTGCTCTTTTCTTTACCCAAGATATTCTTAGAACCCGTCTATAACATTTATATTTAAAAGCATGTATGCGCTGTTCAGCTTGTTTAGTAAGTGTCCAGGTCTCACAGGCTTATGTTACAATGGGAAAGATGCATGCTCTTAAAAATCTAATTTTTGTAGCTCTATCTGTCCGACTCCATAATTTATTCAGTTGTTTTAGTCTTTGAAGAGCAAATGATAGTCGTCGTTTAATTTCTTTTATTGTGTCACCATTTTTGGTAATCAATGACCCAAGATATTCAAAATTTTCCACCACCTCCAATCTGTCCTCATTAACATATATTTCTTTCTCCATAGTAGTTTGTCTGTATGCATTATGTTTGTTTTCGCTATGTTAAGACATAAGTTGTGATTTTCACTATTTCTTTGGGTTGAGATTATTAAATTTTCTATACCATTCTGTGATCTGGATAGTAATACTGTATCATCAGCATATGGAATCTCTGGTATGTCATGACCACCGATATTTAGGGCGTCATATAGCTCCCTGTTTATATCATCTCTTACATTTCTCATTATATTTTCGGTGTACAGGTTAAACAAATATGGGGACAGCGCACAGCCCTGACGAACTCCTTGCTTGATGTCAAACCAATCTGATGCCTCGCCATCTGTTCTAACCGCTGCTTGTTGGTCTAGATAGAGCATTTTTATGAGTTGTACTACATGTGATGGAAAGCCCATATTCCTCATGATTTCCCAAAGTTTCTGATGTTGTACACAATCAAATGCCTTTGAATAATCCACAAAACATGAGTATAGGTTTACATTAAATTCTCTGCACTTCTCTATTATTAAACGCAAGTTGAGTATGTGATCTCTTGTTCCTCTTCCTTGTCTAAATCCAGCTTGAACCACGTTAATCGCTTCTTCTATTTTCTTACGAAGACTTCCCATTATGATGCTTAGTAGAATTTTACTTGTATGACTGATCAGGGCAGTAGTTCTATAGTTGGTGCATAATTTCAGGTTGTCCTTTTTTGGTATTGGAAAGAAGATAGTTCTCTTCCAATCTTTTGGCTACATACCATATTTCCTTATCTTTTTACATAATGCATGATAAATTTGTATGCTTTCTTCTCCTCCCGCTTTAATTAGTTCAGCTGGTATTCATGGCGTACATTCCACTGAAGTATTCCTGCCATCTTTCTAGAATTTACCTAGATTCTGTTAAGGTATTTCCCAACTTATCACAGATAACATTTAATTGAGGTTGAACATTTCTTGTCAATAACTTCATTTCTTTGAACATTTCGTAATCTCTTCTGGCAATCCAAGGGGTAATATACAAATAAGAAGGTCAGCATTTCCTTTGTTGAACCTCGTTATCATCAGTGCTGGCCAGAAAGATTCTCGACATTTCGCCATTTTCCCTGATTTATTCCTGCAAATATGTCAATCCACTACAACATTATGGGATGGGCTGCCAATCTTCCGTCCGTACCGCTTTCCCTTCCCAGAAAATTCCCTGGTGTCTATTTAAGGAACCAGGGTCAACCTCAGAGCCGTGTTCCTATGTCAGGTAGTTGGTCTGAGGCAAACATTGGCTATCATGCCCCTCCACAGTTCTCATAACTCATAACAAGGGCGGGATGTTAGACGGGCCCGCGTGCCCAATTCTTAACCCTTTTTAAAATAAAGTTTATTCGTTCGTTCGTTTGTTCTTATCTAAGATTTGTTCTTGCTTAATTGATACATTGTCAAAGGATAATATATCGCCAAATTTGGCCTGCCATTTAGACAGAAGGACGATATATCGCCATGCTAGGGTCATTGTGTTATTTGGTTTGTTTCATGATATCTTCAATGCTCAGTGAACGGAAATTTAATATTACAATACTTGTTCATTTCATTGTGCACCATGTTTCGTCTAAATCTACTTTTTGTTTTGCACCGAATCAGGTAAATAACTATTGTTGCCTATTTCATTATATTTATCACGTTATATCACTATTTGTTTTTCTTTGCTTTTTTTTCTTTGAAGTTTCCCACATCAGACTAATTTTTCTAGTGAGGCGTTAGCAATTAGGCGATTCAAGTCCGTTTTATGCAAGCAAAATTCTTGTTAAATTTGAAATTACCATAATGAAAACCATGATGCGCCCCATTTGAACAATAGTTATGACTTTGTGTTTTAATGGTTACAATCAATCAATCATATGCCATGCCGGAAAACGTTGGCGGTCATGACTCGCCATTTCACTCGATCACCAGAGTCGTGGATCAGCTCAGTGTTCCTGTCTCGTCCATGCCATGTGGCCAAGCCATCCAGGTATTTTCCTCTCGGTCTTCCTCTTGGTCTGTTCCCCTCGATCTTGCCAGTTGTCACTAAGTTCTCCAATTCATTTCTTCTCATAACATGTCCAAAAAAAAAAAAAAAATTACTGTCTACATCTAATTTCTCTAATAAATCTACGATTTTCATTTGTCTCCTGTGGTACTTGGTCATTGGTTTTTCTATCTGTAATGGTTACAGCAAAGGTATTATTTATGTTTTCACTTCATATGATACAGAACTCGGCAGTATGCATCTGACGATATGCCGGGCAATAAATCATGCAACATCTTGTTTGTGTCTTCTGTGTATAAATGTTTTATATTTGTTTACTGATGTTGTTCCATTCTGTATAATCGCTACATTGCCGTGGCCAGCCGTCTTTTCAACAGTTCCGATATTTGATGATTATAAAGTCAAGATATTCAAAGGTTGTGACATTTTCAATTTCTTCTATGTTGATTTTTGGTTGGTATGTAATTTTGTCCACGGGCATTGGTTTTGGTTTGCTTAAGTTCAGACAAATATTTTGATTTTCACTGTTTCTGTACAGACAGGATTCATCTCGTATAATCATATAGTAATATTTGGGAGGAGAACTATTTCATCTGCATATCTAAGTTCTGGAATTTGATTTCCATTTATTATGAATGGATAAGCCGGTCTCCCTGGTCGAGGAGTTAGCAGCTTTATCCGTAACCCCGAATACTCTCATGGTTGACGTGAGCGCACGAGAATTGGAAGCGGTTCGAGTTGCGCCAGTGACTTATGAGAGTATGGAGCCGGTCGCTCAGAAAGCAATGGCAAACTACTGAGCGTAATCTTGCCAAGAAATCAACTGTCAGTTGAAAGATGCTGATGTTGACAGCGATTCCTGTAAAGGATATGCAAAACATGAATGGATAAAAATTATATCTGGTCTCATCATATCTGACATTGCTCATAACACTTTCTGCATATATGTTGAATATCTATAGAGCGAGAATCAAATTTTTTACACCCAATTCAAGAAATTAGAGTAGTCAGTCAATATTATTTATAAGAAATAAAAACACTCTAGAAAATGTAGTGACAACAGGCAAAATTCATGGGAAAAGAGCAAGGCTAAGGCAGTGAGGTAAACACCTGGTATGCTTGGCCACACGATATATTTAGGGCAAGTACACAGAGCAGATCTACAACTCTGACGATTGTGTGAAATGGCGATGACGGTCGAGTGAAATGGTGATCTATGAAAGCCCACACTTATCGGCACGGCACGCGATGAATGACTAACAGATTAACATGACAGGGTGGTGCCAGTCATGTATTGTGTAGTTTGGGAATATCCGGAGAGAGAATGCACATTGCATGTTTGTGGGATTTCGATTTTAAACTCACTTTTGACACACACGCCAACAATGAATAACTGCTGGCAGTCGGTGGATCAAAGAATGGAACATTTCAGGAAGTCTTTGAACTTTTTTTTTCTAGCATAAAGTAATTCTTGCGATCCTGGTAAATGCTTAAGTACGTCAAAATTCCATACTTGTGTTTTCAGAAGAATGATAGACCTGGCTAATGAAGTCACGTGTTTAGGGGTGTCTAGTTTGTCTGCGGCGAAGAGAAGGCGGACAAATATCGCGTTAGAAACACTGCTGCGGGAGATTTGGCAACAGACTGCCTTGCCTTGGTTTTCATAGAATGGTATGAATGCCGGTCGTTCTGACAGCAAAGCCAAGCTGCTGAACGTAAATTTGCCAAGAAATCACAAACAGCCTAACAATGCTGGGATTAACTGACCCATCATATAAAGGGTATGCAGCTAACTATCTACTTGGCCGTAAAACACCCGGAGAAAAGGATTACAGAGTTTATTCCAGAGGAAAGTTAACACCAATACATCTATAACAAGACAAGCTGCAGAGGTTGCCAGATCAGCAAAGCAATACTCTAACTGTCCGCCTGTCGGAGCTTCTATCCTAGACCAGTTGCCAACAGAGGCTTAGGTTCTCGTCAGCCCTGCTATGATGTTTAGTCTTTAGGCTGTATTTCCTCTCTGTAGGATAAGACTTATACCCTCCCAATTGCACCCTTCAGCCCGAAGCTGTGCGGCACAATGTGAGGTGACGGATTTGGTGAGCGCCACCCAACATTCAGCGCCAACAGAAAGCAGGTAGTACCATCTACTGTCATACGGTAGCTCAGTCAAATCTATACAACACAACAGAAATGGAATATAATGCAGGCGAAATATGTGGATCAAGGTCGAACACGTCATCTCCCACAACGCAAAACGACAAATGTCGACTAAAAGTCAATGTTCCTTTTAAGAGTTTATAATAGACATTACCTTCAATATGCTGCTCATTATTGCCAAAGTTTCCGCTAACTGTATATGTCAGTGCTATAAACTCACTAACTTGAGAACAAGAAATTGAACACCTGATACAATCCGTTAAAACGGTCTTTTCTTGGTTCAGCTTGAGCGATCATAAATCGAAAAACGACCCACTTCCACAACTTGTCTTTAGCCAACCTGCAGGAAACACGGCGGATGTTTAAGCAATTTTGACGACAAATAGACATCACTTAACGTGTGATAACTCAAACGCCGTGAGTCACAAATCAATACTCGCAACGCCACACCGCGTAAAATTGTATATCATCTACACACATACACACAATTACGTACAAATACAAATACACACTTATACATGCACAGACTTACATACACACGCTTACAAACACGCACTTACATACACAGACTTACATACACACACTTACATACACACTTACATACACACACTTACATACGCACTTACATACGCACGCTTACACACGCTAAAATCCCGTGGGAGAAAATAACAAGCTACCTTGTTTGTATGTTTATTTACAACTGTCGACAGAATTGTTGCGTGTATAACGCGCACACTTTACCTCCTTTTCGGCCTAATCGGAGAAAGCAGGAAACCCTATTCACTATCCGGGGATCAAGGGGAAGGGGGGGGGGGGGGGGGAGGCTGTTGCTGAATTGACTGATTTTCCTTTTTGGTTCACGAGTGCATATTTCAGGAGACTCCTGGGAGTAGGCGCTGGGGCTACGGAGTTCGTGTTTTATGCGACGCTTTCGGCGGGTCGCCTTACGGAAAGAGACCGAGCCATGTGAGAAAACCCGAGTCAATGAGGTCTTTCTGGTGACTGCCGATTCCATCAACGATAAACTGTGCTTTTCGTGGATGACATTTGTGTTGGCATTCTGGCGGCAGCATTATGCACAGTGTACCTGTGCGGGCTGTTGGATTGCTGAGACTCCTGTTTGTTCCACTTTTCACATTGGACAGTGGGGAGCCATTATGTGTGATATTCACTGGCACAGGAACGGAGCATCATGGGGACGACCCGTTGCCGTGAAGTTGGAACCTCGACTAACTAACTAACTAAATAACAAGGGGGGTTATACTTTATAATTTGCAAAAGTCGTCTATGGGTGGATTTGGGCAAGGCATGTTTTCGAATTTTAGAACTACTCCTTGATTTTCATTTTCTACTACCATTAGGCATTGGGTAGCGCAGTGGATAAAATACCAACCCAGCCTTTGACCGTCCCCAGTCTACCGACAAGGCAACAGGTCTGTGTATCGCTTCGCCTGATCCCCACTCTTTGTCATGTCTGACGTGGGAGACGCTACCAGCAGCTGCGCTGAAACAGGTATAGCTCTTGGGAGTCATTGAAACGCGTAATCCAGTCTACTCCTTCAAGGAGTCATTTATGTAACAGATGATGTGATAAACAAAAAGTAGGTTTGGACCTAACAAAAATGGATGGCGGAAAATGGGAAGTAGGGGTGTGTCACAGTTATGACTTAAAAGTTGTTACTATGGTAGCAGACATGTTGTATTATAAGGCAATAACAACATTTCGGTGATATATAATCCCATTGCAGATACGGGAAGTCGCTAAAGACGATTAATCATCCCATGGCAATGTATCATTTAACTTAACCAAGACTTGCTATATCACTCTACATCAGTGGTTCTCAACTTGTTTTGGCCCATTCACCCTTTCGCCATATGTCAGAATGTCATTCCTCCCTTTCCAGCTAACAGAAGAAAAAGAATGTCCCCCGTTCCAAAATTGCCAGCCTCAAAATGTGCATCAAAAATAACATGTCTATAATATTGAAAGTCCTTTTTTTCTTCCATATTTGTACATAACCTTTACATGCATAGATTAGTTTTATAGTGTAGTTTGATACATTTAATGACAAATGGAAATGCTGATGGATATTAAACCTTAAATAAAAGCATTTTTTATATTCACAATATTTTATTAAAAACCCACATTAGTCTTATTACAATAAACAAACAGTTGAAACGTGAAAGAATTGTCACTTAATACGCCACACCAGAATGCCAGAAAATTGTGCTTCATCAAGCAAAACACTCAATAGAAAACCAGGTTATTGTGCCTGAAGCCATTTTGAGTCTGCCAATCGGGGGTCTTAATCTTCTACCCCCCCCCCCCCCCTCTCAAGAGAATTGTTTTCTACAGGAATCTTTGCTATCTTTGCTGGAGGACTTGCATTGCATTCCGTGGTGACTACTTCGAAAAATGATACAGTGTTCTTTACTTTTTCAGAATTTAAAAAAAAAAAAAAATTTTTATTTAAAAATTGTTTTCATTTGGAGCCCATTAATGAAAGCAATTAAAACGGAATCAGCTTCCATGGCGTGTCGAAAGTTACCTCGCCGGAAACATCACCGGGTCTTATGCAACAGCAGCAACAAGTAAACATCACTTAATCCGCTGTCTCTCCGCTTCCGGTCGGCCACAAATCAATACACACTACATCCAAGCCTACATACGGTCTACTGGTAAACAAAAGATCCAACAGGCATGTTTGTCAGTCCTGATCTTAGGAATAAATAAGGCCTGCAGTCTGAGTGGTTAATAGGGGTGGAAAGGAAGGTGGGAGGGGGGAGAGGTTGAGAAATGAGGTCTTTGCTTCAACAAGTAAAGGTCTTTTCTTCAGTCCATAAAAGACTTTCCTTCAACCCACAAAAGGCCTGTCCCCAATACATGAAAGACTTTTCTTCAATACATAAACATCTTTGGTTTAATCCATAAACGACTTTTCTTCAATCCATAAACAACTTTTCTTCAATCCTTAAGCGACTTTTCTTGAGTTCATAAACGTCTTTTCTTAAATCCATTTACGTCTTTTCTTCAGTCTTTAAACGTCTTTGCTAAGGTCAATCATCATCATCATCATCATCATCTTCCACTTCTGCCGTCAAGCGTCGTGGGGAGGAATAATTTGCGTTCCAGCGCCCGGTGGACGGCACTGGATAGCACTATCCAGTGCTAAGGTCAATAAAAATATATATTTCAGTCCATAAACGTCGTTGTCCCAATCCATGAACCTCTTTGCTTCAGTTAATAAAATTGTTTCAATCCACAAACGTCTTCACTTCAATCTATACACATTTTTTTGCTTGGCTTCATACATCTCTTTGATTCAATCTGCACACGGCTTTGCTACAATCCAAAAATGTCTTTGCTTCAATCGATACACGTCTTTGCTTCAATATGTAAACGTTTGCTTCAGTCCATACACATCTTTGCTTCAGTATATATAAATTTCATTGCTTCAATCTGACGAAATGATAAGATGCGCAGATGGCGATGTGTGTGTGTGTGGGGGGGGGGGGGGGAAGGGGGGGGGGTGCATATACATATTTTTAAATACATCAGTACGAAGCTGGGCAAAAATAAAACTCTAACTAGCACAGTTCGCGGCGACTGCATTAGCCAGGCGGCCTTAATTCCCCCAACTCAAATTCCCCCTACCATACAACGCAAAATACTCTAGCAGTGGCTCTCAACCGGTGGGGAATTCCCCTCCCCCCCCCCCGGAGCTGGGAATTGTAGAGTTTCCATGGAGGGGGGGGGGGAGATTAAGATTATTTCAAGATCGCGTTAATACAAGAATGGATTACTAGATATTCCCTCCAAACTTTACAGTTCTGTACATCTCGCTCTTCTGAAATTCGTTTTATAATGTAAGTAGACCTGCACATCATGTTTTATGTAGACGTCTAGACTTGTTCTGGTATGTGTTATTACATTTAGATTATATTTTTACGTATATTGTGAAGGGGGAGGGGAGGGGAATTTATAGGGAGGAAATACGAAAAAAAAGGGGGGGGGGATGCCATTCTAACATATGGTGAAGGGGTGCATGGGCAAAAAAAGGTTGAGAACCACTGTATTATAGGGTGTATGTGTAATGACTGTGCAATCTTTGATAATATTGCCGGTCCAAGTTTTGTATTCACTCTCTATAAAGTTCAAGCAACATAATAGGTAAATACAAAACTTGGACAGGCAATATTTTCAAACACTGCACAGTCATTAAAAATACACCCTGTACTTTATAGGCAGTAAATGACAGTTGACAATAAGAATCAGAAGTCGGGGTTACCGAAAGGATAAAGGCAGTCGTTCTTAAACTTCCGTACCCTAATGGCGGGGTAGGGACCCCAACCCCTCACCCGCACCTAGTTAGACTTAAACGATGATTTCTCGTTTAGAAAGCAACGGCAAACAAATGAACTTAATATTGTCTAGGACAGTGGTTCTCAACCTTTTATAGCCCATGCACCATTTCACCATATGTCAGGATGTCATCCCCCCCCCCCTTTCCAGCGAACTAAAGAAGAAGAATTCAACCTCTTTCCAAAATTGTCAGCCTCAAAAGGGGCAGTTAAAAAACTGATAAAACGTCAAAGAATTGTCATTTAATACACACACCAGAATGCCAGAAAAGTGTGCTTTATCAAAAAAAAAAAAAAAAAACGCTCAATATAAAACCAGGGTAATGTGCCTAAAGCCATTTTGAGTTTGCCAGTCTGTGGTCTTACATCCCCCGTGGAAACCCTTAAATTCCTCCCTTGGGGGGAATTCCCCACAGGTTGAGAACCACTGGTGTAGAAAATAAACCTGGAATTGATGCCTACATCCTACAAAAGACATGTAACATTATTTTAAACTAAGGAGCATGAAACATGGCTTCCTGTAAGGTAACAGTTTGTTGCATATCCTTTACAGGACGTCGCAGTCAACTCCAGCATTATTTAGCCTTTTTTATTTCTTGGCAAGGTCACGTTCAGTAGTTACCATTGCTTTCTGAGCGGCCGGCGCCCATACCATTTCATAAAAACCAACTTAGTGCGGTCTGCTGCCAAACCACCCACAGCTGTGTTTCAAGCGCAGTATGAGGGATTACGAACTGGGTCTGTAACTACTTCGCCACGAAGCGAGCACAGAGTACGGTAAAAGAAGAAATACAACAAACTCCAAAATAACCGGAACAATTAAGTTTTAAAATGATTAGAAAACTGACAGTGATTGGCGTGACGGTGAAGTAGAGTATTCTTCAGGTTTGATTAAACCAGTGGTTCTCAACCTTTTTTGGCCCATGCCCCCCTTCACCATATTTTCAGAACGTCTTTCCCCCCTTTCGTATTTTCTATCTAAAAATCCCGCCTACGCCCCTACACAGTATACGTAATAATGGAAGCTAAATTTAATAGCACATACTAAAACAAGTCTAGACGTCCACAAAAAGCATGATTTGTCGGTCTACTTACTTTATAAATTGAAGTTTAGAAGGGTGAGACGCACAGAACCGCACAGTATGAAGGGAAAAACAATATCAAGTAATCGGTTCTTAACGCGTGTATTAGCGCGATCTTGAAATAATCTTAATCCCCCCCCCCCCCCTGGAAACCATAAAATTCCCCACCGGTTGAGAACCTCTGGATTAAACGATCTCACCTTTACTTCCGTGATCCCATTTTGCTAACTGTGTTGTTCTTCGCTGAGGTCAAACTGTGCTAGACTGAGATTTAAGCGGGAAAATATCATAGGGTTAAGTGAGTAAGTAACCTATGACAGGTCTAGCTAGACAGAAGGCTTTACTTGATCCTAGACAACACTGCGAACAAATTGTGGAGTAACTTGAAGGAAAGAATGGTGTTACAGGCGCTGGAACTTCATTTGCTCCTGCATATGACGCCTGACGCCATGAGTGGAAGTCATATATAACAACAACAACAACAACAACAACAACAACAACAACAACAACAAAATACAATAGATAAGAAAAATACACGAAAGTAAGGACCTTTGTACAAGTTTCCGTTACAGTGGGAAATGTAAGGACCTTTGTACGAGTTTTCAGTAGAGTGTAAAATGTAAGGACCTTTGTACAAGTTTCCGTTAAATTGGGAAATGTAAGGATCCTTGTACAAGTTTCCCTTAGAGTGGGATATGTAATGACCTTCGTGCAGTTTCCGTTACAGTGGGAAATGTAAGGACATTTGTACAAGTTTCCGTTAGAGTGGGAAATGCAAGGACATTTGTACAAGTTTCCGTTACAGTAGGAAATGTAAAGATCCTTGTACAAGTTTCCCTTAGCGTGGGATATGTAATGACCTTCGTGCAGTTTCCGTTACAGTGGGAAATGTAAGGACATTTGTACAAGTTTCCGTTAGAGTGGGACATGTAAGGACCTTTATACAAGCTTCCGTTACAGTGGGAAATGCAAGGAAATTTGTACAAGTTTCCGTTATAGTGGGAAATGTAATTGCCTGTGAACAAGTTTCCGTTATAGTGTGAAAAGTAAGGACCTTTGTACAAGTTTTCGTTAGAGTGAGAAATGTAAGGACCTTTGTACACATTTTCGGTAGAGTGGGAAATGTAAGGACCATTGTAAAAGTTTCTGTTATAGTGGGAAATGTAAGGACCATTGTACAAGTTTCTGTTATAGTGGGAAATGTAAGGACCTGTGTACAAGTTTCCGTTATAGTAGGAAATGTAAAGACCTTCCTGCAGTTTCCGTTTTAGTTGGAAATGTAAAGACCTTTGTGCAGTTTCCGTTAGAGTGAGAAAAGTAAGGACCTTTGTATAAGTTTCCATTATAGTGGGAAATACATGGAGGGTGGGAGGCATCATCAAACGCCTTGTCGACTGACAAAATGCTTTCATGTATGTTCTTTCGTTGTCTTCCTCTATCAGCCTTTCCATACATATTTCCAGTTGTCACACGTCCTAGTTTTACTTTTCTCAGGGTGTAGTCCTAAAAATGAGGACTATCTCGTTCTAATGTGTGTGATGAACTGCCTTTGTTTCTTAAATTTAGAATGGCCATCTAACTGATTAAATTATGCAGTAACATTAATGCAGCCAGTTCATTCTTTAATATCAGGAGACAACGTAATACCATAAACCATTTTATATTGGGGGAGGGGGCGTTGGCTCGCTTTGAACTCAAGCGGAGTCCACGTATATGCTCCTACTTCTTCTCGTGCACAGGAATGATTTTTGCGTGTGGGTCGGCTTTCCCTATTCCCAGTGACCCGCGCCATCAGGCGAACCCACTCCGACTTCTGAAGTACTTGTAATTTATGTCCCCAAGTCAAGAACGGCCGGTCTCTCTGGCTGTGGGGTTACAACACTTTCTCTCTGTAATCCCGTTTATCACGCAGAGTCTCGCAGCGGAGCGAGAACTGAGGTGGTTCGACCCCCGCTCGTGACTTGCGGATACTGAGCCGGCCGCTCAGAAAGCAATGGCAAACTACTGAGCGTAATCTTGCCAAGAGATCAACAGACAGCTGAAAGATGCTGCTGTTGACAGCTAAGTCCTGTAAAAGGATACGCAAAACATTTATTTAGTCAAGAACGAGAAGTCATCATTTTAGTCCCGCTGGCCGATGTAGGGTCTTAACCCGCTACCTCGGCATCAGCACATCGGAAGTTTAAGAGCGAGCGTTCTTATTTATTCGGCCACGCTGACCTCATAGGAACCAAATAATGACAATAGAATAAAAACAACAATTCAGCCATTTCTTTAATAGTGACATTTGTCAGAAACATGGAAAGACAACTCATCTGTCGTGTATCTTGGATTTCTATTGAGCTGACAGTAATTAAGTACCCGTGATATAGTGCCCTAAACTGTAGATGCTTTGACAGCAATTAAACCCAGACTACAATGCCTTTGTTTCATGTCCTATGTTCTGTTGATCGTTGGCTTACGATGAACGAACAAATCGTGGATCGGGTGGAGTGAAGTGTGGATCCATTTTTTACCCACCCTTTTAACGACGAAGCTGTGCGAGTATGTCAACCAACGTTTACAACCATTCTATTATCTAATAATGGGGTTTTCCCGATGTTGGTACTTCAGTATAATTGATTTTGATTTCCTTGTTTCATTTTGTGCGAGACTGGAATGGTTGTGATGTGTGCAGAAAATGAGGCGGCTGCATTTATACAGGGTGTTTATAAAGTTTCACTAACTTTGTATGTAGAACAAATTTGATGACGTCAAAAAAAAAATTAGCTCCACAATCCACCGTGGAATGGCTGCCGTCTGCTGTAGCAATTCAATGCGGATTCTTGAAAGGAAATCTTTAAATAAAAAAATAATAATGTACACACAATTGAGGACCTGAAAGAAGCAATCAGAATTACCATTCAAGAAATAACAACAGACACGTTGCAGAAGGTATTTAACAATATGGAGAGACGCGTAAAGCCATGCCTTGAAGCCCGTGGTGGACATTTCCAACATCTCTTATAATGAATACTTCATTGGTACTTTCCATCTTCCCCAAAACAGCGTTAGACCCTAGCAGTAATTATTGTAACTAATGTAATGAATTTCATTTTAAGCACATTCTTGTGATGACATCATCAACTTTGTTCTACATACTAAAGTGTAGTGAGACTTTACAAAAACAATGTAGTTCGGAGGAGAGGTAGGATGGCGTTTAGACGCTCCTCTGTCGCCCAGTGGCCATGGGTTTGAATTCGCATTGAGGGTGATTTGTAAAAGTGAAATGGGATTCTATATCGACCTGGCCTAAACTGGGTACAAAAATTATCTTGGGAAAGCGAAGGCTGACCATGTGGTAATGAATTGAGTTGAGCTGAACCGGAAACCGACATCACAACACTCTGGAGATTCTAATAGTTGCTCCGCTCTCATCTTTAACAGCCAGCGAAGAGTCACTATGCTACTGGTACCTGAAGCAGTCTGATTATGTGTCCATCTGGTATTTCTTCTGAGTCCTGTGTGTCGCTCTTCTTCTTCTTCTTCTTCTTCTTCTTCTTCTTCTTCTTCTTCTTCTTCTTCTTCTTCTTCTTCTTCTTCTTCTTCTTCTTCTTCTTCTTCTTCTTCTTCTTCTTCTTCGTCTTCGTCTCCTTCTCCCTCTTCTTCTTCTTCTTCTTTTTCATCATCGTCTTCTTCTACTGTTGTTTCTTCCTCTTCTTCTGCATTCATCATAATCATCACATTACCACTGCTCTCCATTTTGATTGAGTTATGGATAATATGTATTTTGCGTGTTGCCAAGTGCCACATGTCAGAGAATAAAGAATGTTTCTGTCCTTGATTGTTTCCGCCTGGCATTGTTTTCTTTCTTTGAGAATATGAAGTTTCAAATTCTTCTTCATCGTCTAATAATAATAATAATAATAATAATAATAATAATAATAATAATAATAATCATTATTATTATTATTATTATTATTGTTTTTATTATTATTATTATTATTATTATTATTATTATTATTATTATTATTATTGAAACGACTGCCCTACTACTCCTCCACCATGACCATTTCAACGGCCATCGAATCGTCCTTCTTCTTCTCATCTTTGTCTCTGCTTCTCGCTTTTCTTTTAATGTTTGCTCTTTCTAACTCGCTTCATCCTTCTTCATCTCATGTTTGTTGTTGTTGTTGTTGTTGTTGTTGTTCTTCTTCTTCTTCTTCGTCTTCTTCTTCTTCTTCTTCTTCTTCTTCTTCTTTTTTTTCTCCTACTACTTCTTCTTCTACTATTACTTCTTCTTCTTTCATCATTATCATCACATGACCACTGGGTCATCAGACAAACGTGCCAACCTCTGCGATGCCACGGACCCAAAAGTGTCATGTTTGTGTGAGTAATTTCGGTAGCGCAGCGCGACTAACCAAATTACCCACGGAAAATATCACAGGATATAAAATTCTCCTCTCACCGTTTCTATTATCGCTTACTTCCAGTGAGGTCGAAGGTTGTGTTCTGTCTTGGGCGCTGTTTGGGGAAAGAAAATACACAAAGTAAGCAGAATAGTCCTAGTTGCTATGAGCTCTAGAAGGACAAAAAATAAAATCTAGCGGATTAAGAGAAAACATTTCAAGATTCTTTGTCTGTTTTATCATAGGTTTTATAGGAAAAGGGCACCACACAATTCACTAATTCATTGCTTTTCTTTTTGTTCCGTTATTGATATTATTTATTTTGTGTGTTGCCAAGTGCTACATGACAGATAGAGAAGAATATCTCTTTCTTTGATTGTAGCTGTCTGTGTTTTCTTATGTGAAGGTATGAACTTACAAATTTCCCTCCTCCTCCTCCTCCTCCTCCTCCTCCTCCTCCTCCTCCTCCTCCTCCTCCTCCTCCTCCTCCTTCTTCTTCTTCTTCTTCTTCTTCTTCTTCTTCCTCTAATTATTATTATTATTATTATTATTATTATTATTGTCTGTATTAGGTTACTATAAGGCTACTCCCTGTAGCACCATTTTCCGCAGACAGTGATGATCTATCAGTTCGTCTGCACTATATACATTACCCCAACGGGCCCCGACCACGTCTACCTTATCATGCACCAATACTTCACCGAGCGATGCAGACTCAGCCAATCTGCCCGCCTTCTCGTTTCCCACCACGCATGAAGGAGAACTGTTTTAATTTCTCTGTCATCTGCCATCTACTGCCTATAATACCTTGCGTTGCGGTGTATGGCAGGGGGTCTTGAACCTAAGGAATCAGGCCAGCTGACTAGTGCAGTCGCCGCGAACTGTGCAGGTTAGGGTTCTCAACCCCCAAAATTCTATAATAACACACGCCGACAATGATGCAGAAATTGTAGTGAAAACATACGTACAAACAATGATAACGTTTCTCTTCTACGAAACGAAAACAGTGTGGTCGAAACGTGAGTATTTTCTTATCGTCTTCTGTAGAGATTTCAAAATAATTTAGAAGGATAATATTTGAACTTAATAGACATGACGCTGGGAATTCCCGAGAAGATAATCGATAAATTTATAAACATGCGTATCTCTTGACTTCCCCCAATTAGGTGGATCGAATACAGATTGATGATGTTGCACCATGGGGGAATATAATTTACATATTAATGATTGACATGCAGGGAACTATTGAAACGTATTTCATATATGGTAAAGAAATTATTGCAGGCTTGGTCAGTAGGCAGGTAGAATTTAAGACAGGTGAACAGACAAACAGAAGGACGGACGTACGAACTGATAGACGGACAGAGAGACTGACAGATAGACGGAAGGACTGATGGACGGACGGGAGGACGGACAGATGGGCGACAGACAGACAGTTGGGTGGGAGGACAAAGATACAGACGGACACATAGACAAACAGGGAGATAGACAGGCAGACAAAAACAGAGACGAACAGACAGACAGATAGGTGAGCAAGAGCGCACTCAATGAGACAGACAGGCGGACGGGGAGACAGACAGAGAGGCAGGTCAGCCTGGCTGTAGATAGACAGACTGACAGACGGAACGATGGATGGATAGAGCGACCGACCGACCGACCGACCGACCGACCGACCGACCGACCGACCGACCGACTGACGGACAGACGGACGGACGGACGGACGGGCGGACGGATGGATGGATGGATAGACGGATGGAAGATAGATGGATGGATAGATAGACAGACAGACAGATAGATAGATAGACATATACTATATGGCTATATTGACTACGATACAACTGTATTTACGCACGTTTATTGCCCATATGAAATTACATAACGTAATGGAAATACAGGCACTGGAAAACAGCAATAATCGCTTCCCACCTAGAAGCGAGCTAGCAATGAAAAGATAATTAGACAAGGAAATAAAGAAGAGGAAAACAAGACAGGCTCCACATCAGACAAAGGATGTCAATTTATTGCTACATTAAATATGCCGCAAACATTAGCAGGCTGCTGGGGACGCTTTCGCCAAAGCTATGAATTGTAAGAAATGTCGTTTATGAGATGAGGTCTAACTTTTTGGAAATGTTATTCTATTCTTTTTCTTCGTCTGCTTTTATCTCCAACTAGGACATAGAGATAAGCCCTCAACCACCCCAAGCAAGTTGTCCTATCTTTTGCTATCTTTTGTAGCTCCCTCTATGTCCTCCAAATATTATTCTGATTATATTGAGAGAGATCAAAGAGATGCCAGGAATACTAGTTGGAGGTTATAATATAAATAATATACGCTATGCAGATGACACAGTATTGGTGGCAGATAAATCAACAGACCTACAACAATTGTTGGACACTGTAGTAACAGAGAGTGCAAGGAAAGGACTCTCCTTGAATATCAAGAAAACAGTAACAATGGTGATATCAAAGAAAATGGTGACACCAAAATGTGACATAGAAATAGAAGGAAAAATTCTTAACCAAGTGGATAATTTTAGATACCTAGGGACATTTATAACATCAGATGGAAGATGTACAACAGAGATTAAGAGCAGAATAGGGCAAGCAAAGGCCGCATTTCAGAAAATGAAGAGTATCTTATGCAATAGGTCACTATCACTGAGTGTAAGAAAGAGAGTGCTGAAATGCTATGTAGAACCAGTTTTGCTGATGGCAGTGAATCTTGGAGTGTAAATGAACAAATTAAGAAGAAATTAGAAGCAAGAGAGATGTGGTTCCTGAGACGAATGTTGAGAATTCCTTGGACTGCCAGAGTAACTAACAACGACTGCCTGAAACAGGCTAATGAAACTAGAACACTATATACAACAATAAGAAAGAAACAAACAGCTTTCTTTGGTTATGTGATGAGAAGAGAGACATTGGAGAACATCATGACAACTGGAAAGATCGAGGGGAAGAGAGGCAGAGGCAGACCAAGAGAAATGATGCTGGATGGATTGAGACGGTGACATGGAGGATTATCAGCAGCAGAGTTGATCCAGAAAACCAAAGACCGAGATCTGTGGAGAGCCATGAACGCCTACGCCAGCTGGCAGGGCACTTGATAATGATGATGATATTGTCCTCAAATTTTCTTAGTGGATGTCATATCCATTGCAGACGACTTTTCTTTACGTCTTGATTCCTAGGTGAAATGAATTTAATCAACCCTCGGGACCCCATGCGGCTTTCTCCTCCACGCGATATTTCTTCTATAAGAGATAAGATATGTCTGTCAGCTGCAGTGGTACTATTCTTTGTTTCCTGTCAGCATTCAGCATTCATTTGCTGTTTTTTTTTGTTTTGTTGTTTCATATGTGAATATAACATGCACAATAGATGATTAATGTACGAAAGATGAGTGATTGGAAGGGCTGAATGTAAGATGGAGCTTCATGCCCAATTTGTGACTCTTTCGAAAATATTTCGTTCGTTCGTGCCTTTGCTCCTCCACATCACCTCCACCCCACACCCACCACCCGGAAACACATGGGCGTTTACTCGATTTCTTGATGGTTATATGAAGGTCTTGATGTAATTCTTTGTCTGGGTGACAATATTTGCGTCTGCTTTTGTTCCTTTCCTATGGTTGGTCTACATCCAAGCAAAAGTGGGTACTACAATTACGAGTCTTTTTGTCAGGTCTTAGATATGGCTGAGTTACCACGTAAACTGTCCTACCTGCTTTCTGTTAGCGCCGAATGGTGGGCGGCGCTTACCAAACCCGACATCCCGCATTGTGCTAACGGCTTCGGCGGAGGAGCGCAATTGGGAGGGTACAAGCATTATCCTGGTATGAGGAAATGCAACATAAAGACTAAATGTCATGGCAGGGCAGACCAGACCCTAAGCTTTGGTTGGCAGCTGGTCTAGGATCGAAGCTCCATCGGGCGGACAGTTAGAACAATGTTTTGCCTATTCGGCAACTTCTGCAGCTTGTCTTATTCCAGATGTGTTGGTGATATCTTTCCTCTGGAGTAAACTAAGCAGACCGAGAGAGGGATCATGCTGTATGGGCAACACATGGTCTCTGCAGTTCAGTCCAGACTTCAAACTATCGTCCCAGTCAGTTAGGGTCGCTATTCTGAAGAAATAAATGTGTATATTGAGTATTTAAGAAGACTGTTTGTTTACGAAGAACATTTAATGACTTTGAAAAGATGTTACATATTGTGTAAGTTAACAGACGTGGTCATCACAATCATCATGTGCCATGACGGTAAGCGCAGGCGGTTATGTTTCGCCATCTCACACGATCACCATAGTCGTGGATCAGCTCTGTGTTCTTGTCTTGACCATACCTCGTAATCAAGCCATCCAGATATTTACTTTCCCGCCTTCCCCTTGTTCTTTTCCTCTCGATATTGGTAGTTGTCATCAAGTTCTCTAATTTATTTCTTCTCATAACGTGTCCAAAAATATTGTGATTGTTTACTCTAATTTCTATAATCAGTTTAGAGTTTACATTTGTTTCTTGTAGTACTTGGTCACTGGTTTTTCTGTCTGTCCATGGTATTCTTTGAATTTTCTCAGAAACCACATTTCCACAGCCATCAGATGTTTGTCAGCTTGTCTGCTCATTGTCCATACTTCACATCCATGTGGTAGTATTTTATTCAGACAACTATTTAAAATAAACAATATCCAACCTATGCTTTTTTTTTGGGGGGGGGGGGGGCATATCCTTTACAGGACATCGCTGTCAACACCAGCATTTTACTGTTCTAGTGATCTCTTATCAAGTTTACGTTCAGTAGTTTGTCATTGCTTTATGAACGACCGGCTTCCATACCAATTCGTTAAAACCCAGCGCAATGCGGCCTGCTACAAAATCTTGCACAGCTGTGTTTCGAACGCCGGTAAGCGGGATTACGGATCGCGTTCGTAACGCCTTTGCCACGAAGGCCGGCAACCTATGCTTAGTATTATTAAAATTTGTAATTATATAACCTAAAGTAGATTTTAAAAGTAAAAAGGGATCTGGGGGGTGGGGGGGGGGATATGGGGTGCTTGAGTAATAACCAGCTGATTGTGAAGGAAATTTAATATGTCACAAACTGTGAATATCTTGGCTCCGAAATCAACACAAATTAGGACTTTTCAAACGAGGTAAAACGTAGGTCGGACATACCAATGCAGAGGTAAAACGGCATTCGGAGCCAGTGGCACGACACCAGCAATTAAGGTAAAGTACAAGGCTTGATAACATGCGTCTTCCCTGTGATATAATACGAATGTGGACTAAGCCCATCTCACAATCATTGTCATTGTCATCTACTGCCTGTAGTACCTTGTGGTGTAGGACAGGGGAAAGGGGGAGGGGTTTGAGCCTAAGGAATTAAGGCCGCATGACTAGTGCAGTCGCCTCGGACTGTGTGTGTGTGTGTGGCCCCGCCAGAATAAAATCCACACTTTACCGAGGATTAAACGCGGGAATACCGAAGGACAACGCGGCATCTAGTTACTCGGCCAGCATTCACTACAGAAGAACAACGCGGTGTTTGGGAATTTAACGTTACAGAAAATGTCAAGATGATAATTATGATGTCGACGATGATGATGATGATGATGATGGTGGTGGTGTTGGTGATGATGATGATGATGATGATGATAATGATGATGATGATGATGATCATCATCATCATCATCATCATCATCATCATGACAAACTGAACAATACGAAATGCCGACCTAATCAATCCATCAAACAGGTACATAAATATTATCGGAAAGAAGACAAACATAAATAACTAATAAGAAATTAATGACTGGAGAAATCATAAAGTTGATGAACAAAAGGTCAAAAGAAAACAAAGTAAAAATAACAACAGAAGATATAAGTTCAATAAACAGGTTAGAGATAGATGCACACAGACAAAAGAAAATTGGTTAATCGAACAGGGCAACAAATTTGAATTAAATTAAATAGAAGATAGAAAAGAAACATGCACAGGCTAACTAATGATGTGACAGGAAAATAAGATTAAACAATGGATGTGGAGCCGATGTTACGAGCAGATATCATACATGATTATCATCTTTGGTGCTATAATCTTTTTCTTCATCGTGTGGTAAAAGCTGCGAGCAGAAGTAAATAGGACCACATTCTGTCCTAATGAACATACTATACCTGTTCATTGGTTAACTCTGCTGCATTCATTGGGACCTGACATTGTACACAATGAGCAGCTAGGGTTAGATTTAAAACTTGAGTTGACCAAAGTCCAAATCCCACGTCACAGCATTCGGAACATTCCGATACTCGCTACGTCCTCATTTTCAAGAGCCAGTGAAGAGTTCCAATACTAGTGTAACCTGTTGCAATCTGACTATCTGTCCGTCTGGCCTTTTCTCGGAAAACTGAGTGTCGGCCAGATCCCCATGTCCCTACCACACCATTCTCTCCAGACAATAATGCTGTATCTGTTCTTCCACACGATACATTAGAGCAGTGGTTCTCAACCTTTTTTGGTCCGTTCCCCCCTTCACCCTATTTTTAGGACATCATTCCCCCCCCCCCCTCAAAATATTTTTAGGACGTCATTCCCCCCCCCCCCCACCACCATACTTTTACAACATCATTCCCTCCCTTTCGTATTTCCTCCCTAAAAATTTCCCCCTGCCCCTACACAGTATCTTATATATAAAAAAGGAGCGTATCTCTGTATGTATTTATGTATCTCCGTATGTCCTTTATACGCTCGCGAACGGCCCATCCGATTGAGATGAAATTTTCTACACGCCTTCCTTTCATTCCAGAGATGCCAACTGTCGTATTTTTTTTTCTTCTTCCTCCTCCTCCCTCCTCCCTCCTCCCCCTCCCAAAATACGTACGTCCAGGAAATGGTCTTCTACATAGACACTTCTCTCTGAGGTCCGCGATAACATCGGGAACGAGAACTTATATGACTACTTATATAAATTAAATGAGATGCTTCACACCAGGAGCTGGGCGATGTCGGGCCGGGTCAGACAGACAGACAGACAGACAGACAGACAGATAGTCGGTAACGGGAACGGGAACTTATATGACTACTTATATGAATTAAATGAGATGCTCCCCACCAGGGTCTGGGCGAAGCCGGGCAGGGTCAGCTAGTATGTAATAATTGAAGCTAAATTTAATACTAAACAAGTCTACACATCTACATAAAATGTGATTTGCGGGTCTACTTAAGTTATAAAATGAATTTCAGAAGGGTGATACGTACAGAAGTGTAAAGTATGATGGGAAAAACAAGATCAAGTAATCGGTTCTTGTATTAACGCGATCTTGAAATAATCTTCATTTCCCCCCCCCCCCCCCCTGGATACCCCAAAATTCCCCCCTGGGGGGAAATCCCCACAGGTTGAGAACCACTGCATTAGAGTCATGGCCACATCTGCCTCAGCATGCACCAATACTCCACCCAACTGTACAGATCCAGCTAATGGGTCCTTCTGCTCGTTTCTCAGCCCACCAGCATGCCCTGGGGAACAGGAATGCTCCCTGTCTTAGATGTTTTGTTTACATTGGAGCATGCCACTCTGCACGAAGCAAACCTGTGCCGTGGATGTGTGATGTCAAAGACGTTACAGGCTTTAGTGACAGAGGATGCTGTGATGAAAGTATGAAATCAATACATAGGAAAGTTATACATGGAGAAACAGCAGGATTAACACAAGAAAGTAGCTTTGAAATCTCACCTATACTAAACAAAAAAGTCGCTAAATAATTATCTGTTATCTCTTTGGGTATCATCCTTGCACTTCCGACAAGTCCATAGGTGTTTAGACGCCCCCCCCCCCCCCGCAACCTCAACGTAGGCGTCAGAGTCCGGCGGTTAATAGTGCCAGTACCGTGTTGGTTGACGAGGTCCCTCATTCTCCCGATGTGATCTCGTATCTAGCCGTGCCAATTCTTACCCCCGAGTCTCTCATTCTTGACAACGAAGTGGACTCACTGGCGTCAAAGTCCCCCGCTCTAGACATCTCTTTAAGGACATTAATACCATCAGCACCATCCATGGCCTGCCCATCTGCAGGGGATGTAGAGCCAGCAAGTGTATCGGCTCGTCCATGTCCATTATCTGTCGCATTTTCCGGAACGGAGATGAAGATGGCTCTATGGACAACAGACCTCTGCCGGAATTCAGTCCCCTTTTTAAGTACAGAATCCGCCCTAGACATTCGGCTCATGCTCACTGAATCACTTTGTACACAAACGTTGGTATAATTCTGTCACTAATGTTTTGTAAACAAATAAAGAAAGAAAAATGGCTGGGTTAAATGAAATCACTGTAGAATATTTAGATGTACTGTGAGAATTTGGAAGAGAAAAAATAATTAAACTGTGGAATGGTATTCACACGGAATTGTGATTTCTGGGATGAATGCTGCGAATACCGTGTTTTCCGTTCATTTGTAAGGTGTTGGGAAAGACCATTATTCCAAAAATAGATAACCTTTAACACAGGATTCAAATTGCGTTAGGGAATTTCCTTTCCGAGAGGATCTAACAAATTTACGTTGGGAAGTACGGACGCAGGGCGACTTTAGAGGCATTTGTAACAGCGTGTGTTGAGCCAAATAAGAAGCAACATCGCAATCCAGACATTTGACACAATTTGAATAATGAAAGCACAAACAATAGATTGCATGTCATCTCGTCAGGTGCATAATGTATAAATACTAGGGTTGATATTACCTTGCTGCAAAAAACATACCGCATTTATTTAACCAACAACTACCTGTTAGCTGAACTCAAGCTCATTACGCATTCTGCTGACGTGGTTTCACGTAATCCTGTTGTCGCCGGGTAAACAGGTTACTCCACTTTGTCCAGGGGCGTCTCGAAGGTATGAAAAAGAAATGACATGTGCACTCGCCTTAAGGCCTACTGGACGAATGGTGCTAGTACCACAATGTTACAGACCAGTTGACACTCGGTGGGTCCTGTAGTCGGTGTCCCGCCGATAACTTTTACTTCCCACAACGTTTCCTCGTACTCATTCTAGGCAGAGTCAACTTGAAAGCTCCAGCCAATTTTAATAATTTGCCACTAAGCGGATTCGAATACATAACTACCGAGACTACAGTCTAGTGGCTAGCCACTCCACCACTACTGCTCCCCAAGGGTGTCCCGTAGGCTAGCGGTATTAACCAAGTGCCTTACCTAGCCTTTGATATGGAACACCCATATCCCGCCAACCCCTGTAACTCTATTTACTGTATTTATTTTCATGAAGCCGTCAGATCATCACATATGTATTGAATTTCTCATTCATCAAGACACCCTTACCCCGCCATCCACTGTAACTCTATTTACTGTATTTATTTTCATGAAAACACCGGATCACCACACATGTATTCAATTTCTCATTAATCTAGACAGCAGCTTCCTTCTCGCCAACGCCCGCATCGTCGACTACCCCATCGTGTACATGAACGAAGGGTTCTGCAAGCTGTGCGGCTACAACCGGGCCGAGGTGATGCAGAAATCCTGCACGTGTAGCTTCATGTACGGGGATTTGACGGACCGGGATACCATCAGGAAACTCGAGGCTTGTTTTGAGAAGTTGCAGCAGGAGCAGGTGGAGATACTCCTGTACAAGAAGAACAGTGAGTATTTAGTGTCAGTCACTGTCCGATTGGTCTCTCAGTCATCAGCCACTTAGTGCCGTTTGGTCTTTGAAATATGGGATTAGCACCAGGAAGCAATGTTGTTATACAGGGTATTTGTAAAGTCTCACTACACTTTGTATGTAGGCCAAATTTGACAAATTAAATGGATGACGTCATCAAAATATGTGCTAAAAGATTCATTAAATTAATTTCAATAGTTATTGCTATTGTCTAACGCTGCTTTTGGGAAGCTGGACAGTACTACTGAAGTAGTCATTATAACAGGTGTTGGAAATGTCCATTACGGGCTTCATGACATGACTGTACACGTCTCTTCATATTGTCAAATACCTTCTGCAACGGGTCTGTTCTTATTTCCGTGTGTATCGACCGCCATTTCGAACCACTTGTTCAACCCAAAAGATTCTTTCTTCCGTTGATAACACCAGTTTGTTAGGAGTTCAAAGAGTTACTCCAGCAGACGACAGCCATTCGCTGAATATTGCTTCACGATGGACTGTGGAGCACATCTTATATATAAATTAGGATGTGCGTCCGTATTTATGTATCTATCTGTGTATGTCCTTTATTCGTTCGCGAACGGCCCATCCGATTGAGATGAAATTTTCTACACGCCTTCCTTTCATTCCAGAGCTGTCAACTGTGATATTTTGTTAGTGTGAAATCGCCTGCTTACTCAGTATTATTTCATTTTTCATTTTTCATCATAATTTTATATATCTCAGGGGACCTAACTCTGTAAAAGTTATTTCAAGGGGCATAACTTTTCTGTATAACTTATAGTCATATTGTGGCATCGTTTTCAAAGATTTATAAACTCTTTGTCCATAGTTATGTACCGGCATATGAGTTATAATAAATAATGATACAATCTGTAAGGCATTTTCAAAGTTTTCATAAAAATAATGCACAATGCATAACATTGTAACTCGTCTTTTTTTGCTTAAGAAGTTACTGTAGTCATGCAGGTGATTAGAAAGAGTTCTCATTAAAAATAATGGATGGTGTGTGGAAGAACGTTCTTTTAAGTTACTTTTTTTGTTGTATGAATTTAATGAAGCCGGACAGGGTCAGGCAGACAGATAGACAGACAGACAGACAGTCGGGAACAGGAACTTATATGACTACTTATATAAATTAAATGAGATGCTTCACACCAGGAGCTGGGCGATGCCGGGCCGGGTCAGACAGACAGACAGACAGACAGACAGACAGACAGACAAACAGACAGACAGACAAACAGACAGATAATCGGTAACGGGAACGGGAACTTATATGACTACTTATATGAATTAAATGAGATGCTTCCCACCAGGGACTGGGCGAAGCCAGGCAGGGTCAGGCAGACAGATAGACAGACAGATAGACAGACAGATAGACAGTCGGGAACGGGAACTTATATGACTACTTATATGAATTAAATGAGATGCTCCACACCAGGAGCTGGGCAATGCCGGGCCGGGTCAGACAGACAGACAGACAGACAGACAGACAGACAGACAGACAGACAGACAGACAGACAGACAGACAGACAGTCAGTCAGTCGGTAACGGGAACGGGAACTTATATGACTACTTATATGAATTAAATGAGATGCTCCCCACCAGGGTCTGGGCGAAGCCGGGCAGGGTCAGCTAGTTTTTTATATAACGTCATGTATTTCATTTTTTTCAATTACAACATGAAGTGAGACTTTACAAACACCCAGTATATTAGTCAGTTAGTTAGTCTTTCCTCTTGAGCCTAAGGCGTCGCATTGGACAGAAGTCATGGCTCTCCATGTCCGGCAGTTCGCCGCTACCTGTTGTAGATCCTGAATGTTCACTTGGCCGTTGAATGAGCCTTCTCTGATGATGGTTCCACGCAGGGTCTCTTTTGGTCTTCCCGTTTTTTTCCCCCCTACTGGTGACCATAACAGGGCTTGGTTTGGGGAGTCTTGTCTTGTCCATTCTGAGTACGTGGCCGATGTAGTTCCAACGGCGTTTTCTTATAAAATTTGATACAATATCTTGCTTAGTCTCTTGTCTTATTTGCATATTGGTTCTTAAATATGTCCAGCGGAGGTTTAGAATTCTTCTAAGACATTTGTTCTCAAAATTGTCTATATACTACTGTATAACTCTGCTAACTTCCCTGTATACGTCTATATCTAACTGTTTGCAAATCTACTACTTCAAATTTCTTATTTGACACCTTTCACAATTAAACTTCTACGCAGCCTTCCTAGAAACGGATCATATGCAATTGAATAGCAACGTGTGATAGCAATACTTTTTCTGTTTACGTTTTAATTTTTAATTACATTTTCTATTTTCATGTTTTTCTTTAGATATCTTTTGTGGTGAAGATCATTAAGATCGAAATATCGATTCGTTGTTCTTATCTTATTTTCCATATTACCATTGTCCCTTTCCATCCGGCGCACCCACTCCGACTTGGGTACTTGTAATTGACGTCCCCCAAGTCAAGGACTAGAAGTAAACATTTTAGTCTAACTGACCGATGTAAGGGTTGAACCCGCTAAGCGGAATCAGCGTACCGGAAGTTTAAGAGCGAGTGTTCTTATCCATTCGACCAAACTGACCTAGTCCGTTTTCTATGATTGTTAGCATATCCTATTTACAGGAGAAAAATGAAAATCGTAAATTGATTAGAGAAATTAGACAATCAAATTTTTTTGGACATTGGAGAACTTAGTGACAACTGGCAAGATCGAAAGGAATAGACCAAGGGGAAGACAGAGAAGTAAATACCTGGATGGCTTGCCCACATGGCATGGTCGAGACAGGAACACTGAGCTGATCCACGACTCTGATGATCGAGTGAAATGGCGCGTCGTGACCGCCCACGCTTTCCGGCATGGCACATGATTGATTGATTTACAGGGCGTCGCTGTCAACGCTAGCATTTTACCGCTGTTGTTGATTTCTTGGAAAGATTACGCTCAGTAGTTTGCCATTGATTTCTGAACGACCACCTCACGTACCCCCTTAAGTAACCAACGCGACACGATCCGAATCTCGCTCAGCTGCCCTACGTGGATATACGGGATTACGGAGAAAGTCGTTAACACCTTAGCCAGGGAGCACAACTGTTTTCTATGATACTCAAGTTAAAATTTCGGTGGCAGAAAATTCAAGTTACCGAGTGGATATGGGGTTGTATAGTTCAGCTTGAAGGATTTATCTTATTGCTTTAGCTTATGTTGTTGTCAACAACAACAACAACAACAACAACAACAACAACAACAACAACAACAACAACAACAACAACAACAACAACAACAACAACAACAACAATAATATCAACAAAAGACACACATAGAACGACAGCAACACAGAGATAAAATCACAAACACACACGAATACTTTACACCAACAAATCAGTTCACAGATATTATCGTATCGCTTTAGTTTATGTTGAGTTTATAACAACAACAACAACAATAACAATATCAACAAAAGACACAAATAGAACAACAACAATAAAAGAGACATAAAAGCACCAACACACACGAACACTGTATACAAACAAATCAGTTTACAGATATTATCGACATCTGGTTACTCTTTCCTCAGGGACGCCATTATGGCTGCTCCTCCACGTGGCACCAATCCACAATGAGAAGGATCAGGTCGTCCTCTTCCTGTGTACCTTCAAGGACATCACTGCCCTCAAACAGCCAATCGATGACGAGGCCGGCAAAGGTAAATATAGGATCACATCAATAAATCGATATTGGAGGGTATGTCCAAAGTCAAGCGGTGTAAGCTGCCATATAGTAATGTAGGGTCTTCTTCTTATTGTTGTTGTTGTTGTTGTTGTTGTTGTTGTTGTTGTTGTTGTTGTTGTTGTTGTTGTTCTTCTTCTTCTTCTTCTTCTTCTTCTTCTTCTTCTTCTTCTTCTTCTTCTTCTTCTTCTTCTTCTTCTTCTTCTTCTTCTTCTTCTTCTTCTTCTTCTTCTTCTTCTTTATTATAATTAACATGATCATAATTGTCACCAGCATTTTCTTCATTATCTTCACATTCATCATCATCATTATCATCTCTTTATATCCCTTCTCCTCCACCTCCTCTTCTTCTTCTTCTTCTTCTTCTTCTTCTTCTTCTTCTTCTTCTTCTTCTTCTTCTTCTTCTTCTTCTTCTTCTTCTTCTTCTTCTTCTTCTTCTTCTTCCACTTCTTCTTCATCTTCTTTTTCTGCTTCTACTACTACTACTACTACTACTACTACTACTACTACTACTACTACTACTACTACTACTACTACTACTACTACTACTACTACTACTACAACAACAACAACTACTACTACTACTACTACTACTACTACTACTAATACTACTACTACTACTGCTACTACTGCTGCTGCTGCTGCTACTTCCACTACTACTACTATTACTACTACTACTACTACTACTACTACTACTACTACTACTACTACTACTACTACTACTACTACTACTACTACTACTACTACTACTACTACTATTGCTATTACTACTTCTACAACAAATACGACAACAACAACAACAACTACTACTACTACTACTACTACTACTACTACTACTACTACTACTACTACTACTACTACTACTACTTCTACTACTACTACTACTACTACTACTACTACTACTACTACTACTACTACTACTACTATTACTACTACTACAATTACAACAACAACAACAACAACAACAACTACTACTACTACTACTACTACTACTACTACTACTACTACTACTACTACTACACCTCTTACTACCACTAATACTACCACTACTATTACTACTACTACAATTACTACAACAACAACTACTACTACAACTTCTTCTTCCTTTACCTTCTATCTCCCACTAGGGTATAGATCCTCAACCAACTCTCTCCAACACTCCCCCCCCCCCCATCTTCCACTGTTGTCCATCTTTAGCTACCCATGCAGCTCTGTCAATTTAACTTCCCATGTTGTTAATGTTTGTGTCTACTTCTGTTCTCCTGGAGTCTTTACATCTCCGTCTATCTCTTTTGCCCTGTCGGTTTCACACTTTATGTTTTCTAGTTATACATTTCTCGGGTTCCCTCAATGTATGTCCTATCAAAGCGCCAGCGTTGTTTTCTTCCACTCTAGGTTCATTGGGATTTGTTTATTTCTCTTCATGAGCACCACATTGGTGATTTTGTCATACCATTTTATCCCTTCTATTGTGCGCACCGATTAATGAGTGTTTGTAGTTTACTAAAGGATTTAACGGATCTTGTATCCCTTCAGCACAGAGCGAGGGGGATCCGTTAATCTTCCTTTGTATTCACACTACAATGCTTGACTTATAACATAGATTAGCAGAGGCCACTGGAGCCTTGGAATCAACAAACACTGGGGTCACCAAATCTTGAATTTGCCTATCAATCTACTCTTATCGGTAGCTTGCAGACAGCGTTCCATTACCTTCCGTATTTGGTGTACACTTGTCCGTCAAAGAGGTATCTTACACTAGGCAGAGACTTGACGAATTCTCCCATTACTGTGGGAATTCCCAAAGATCTCCCATTACTGTGGGAATTGCCTGGTATGTCACTATGACGGCAAAGGCCATAGGAGGCTCGGAATCACAATAAACTGGAGCCATCGAATCTTGAATGCCCCTATCCGCTTGCTCTTACCGTAGTTTGCAGATAGCTTTCCTTTGCCACCTGTTGTACTGCATTCTTGTCTACCAACGAGGCATTGTATTTTAGGGATTCCATGTTACTGTGGGAATTGCCTGGTCTGCCACCGTGAGCTCTGTTGCCGCCACATTACCCTGGAAGATCTACAAGAGAGTCGAATTGTTCTGGAAGACCTACAAGAGAGTCGAATTGCCCCGGAAGACTTACTAGAGAGTCGAACTGCCCTTGAAAACCTACAAGAGAGTCGAATTGCCCTCTAAGACCTATAACAGAATGGCATTGTCCTGGAAGACCTACAAGAGAGTTGAATTGTCCTGTAAGACCTACAAGAGAGTCAAATTGTCCTGTAAGACCCACAATAGAGTCGAATTGTCCTGAAAAGCCTACAGTAGAGTCGAATTGTCCTGGGAGACCTACAATAGAGTCGAATTGTCCTGGAAGACCTACAAGAGAGTGGAATTGTCCTGGAAGACCTGCAATAGAGTCGAATTGTCCTGAAAGACCTACAAGAGAGTTGAATTGTCCTGGAAGACCTATAAGAGAGTGGAATTGCCTTGGAAGACCTACAAGAGAGTCGAATTGCCCCGAAGACCTACAAGAGAGACGAATTGTCCCAGAAGATCTATAAGAGAGACGAATTGCCCCAGAAGATCTATAAGAGAGACGAATTGCCCCGGAAGACCTATAGGAGATTTGAATTGCCCTGGAAGATCTAAAAGAGGGTCGACATGCACTTCAAGCTCATACCTCGTCAGTCAATTAATTGATCAGGTCACAGGAGCATGTTGTGGGCATGACACACCTCTGGTCTCAGGATTAGAGTGTCTTCCAATAAAATATGTCTCAATTCAAGATTATGTCATGAAACAGCATCATCTTACATTTGTAGATCTGAGTGCACTAAAGATATTTAGTTAGTCGCGCTTGCAACTTCACGGCGAAGGGTCGCCGAATTATACTCCGTTCTTGTGCCAGTAAATATCACACAAAATGCTTCTCACTGCCCCATGCGAAAAGTGGAACAGACAGGAGACTCGACAAGCCAACAAGGAATAGGTGGCCAACTTTTCTCTCACTTAACGAAACGACGAATGCAAGAGTCGAGCCCTCATTCGACTACGTTCATGACATTATCAGCACAGCTCCCTATCAACTACGCAAATACGCCAGCAGAAATATATATTTGCACGTCTATAATTTAAAATATATATCTAGTTATGTTTTTGTTTTCTGATCCTCAGCACTAAGCAAATTTGCTAGACTGGCCAGGTCGGTGACGAGAAACAGGTCAACTCTGTTACAATTTTCTTCCAGTCAGCCAAGTACAAAGTTTGACAGTTCCAGGCCATCCCACCTGGCAAATGTAAGCTTACATAAATTATAGGCATGGCCGTTTTAGTTGTGTTTGGGTTGCGTGCGTAGTGTAGCTTTTGTAATATTATATCATGAAGTCTTTTCTTTCAATACGTTTTTGCCAATATCATTATATTCATCATCATCATCATCGTCATCATCATCATCATCATCATCATCATCATCATCATCATCAATATCATCATTATTACCATCACCGCAATTACAGCCATTATTAATATCAGCATCAGCATCGCCATCGTCATCAATCCTCATCGTTAACAATAGTGTAATCATAGTTAACGTCCCATGTAATGTCTCCATGTGTGTGTTTTTTTTTTTTCCTGTACAGTGAAAATATTTTCAGAAATATAGATGATATGAAAGGAATCATCATTGGGGGACGAAACATAAATAACATTAAATATGCGGATGATACAGTATTGATTGAAAATAATGAGTAGAGTTTGCAACGTTTAATAGATGCGGTTGTTGCACACTGTGCACAATTAGGGTTTAATTTGAATTGTAAGAAGACACAGATTATGGTCGTCACTAGAACGAAGGAAATACATACACATAAATGGGAATATTCTTAAACAAGTGGATCAGTATAATTATCTCGGAACAGTCATAACAACTGATAGGAGATGCTTTGAAGAGATTAGAACAAGAATTGATATGGCGAAGGTAGCCTTTTTCAAGATGAAAAACATACTGACAAATAAAAAGATGTAAATAGCTACTAGAAAAAGAGTGTTGAGGTGCTACATAGAACCTGTGCTTTTGTATGGATGTGAAGCGTGGACAATGAGCAGTCAAGATGAAAAACATCTGATGGCTGTGGAAATGTGTTTTCTGAGGATAAGACCAATGACCAAGTCCTGCGAGAGACAAATGAAAATCGTAACCTGATTAGAGAAATTAGACGTAGACAGTCAACATTTTTAGGCGTGTTATGAGAAGAGATAAATTGGAGAACATGGTGACAATTGGCAAGATCGAGGAGAAGGGAACAAGGGGAAGACAGAGAGGTAAATACCTGGATGGTTTGGCCACGTGGTATGATCGAGACAAGAACACTGAACTGATCCATGACTCTGGTGATCGAGTGAAATTGCTAATCATGACCACCCACGCTTATCGGCATGGCACATGATGGATGGATGGAGTTAACGTTGTCATCGCGTTAACATCATCACGATCGTCGCCTTTATCAACATTAGCATCTTTATCATTGATGCTATAATCGTTTTCTTCATCATATGGCAATGGGATGCAGAGGTGTTTCCAAGGCACCAGGGCCGGGTTACATACTGGCCAAGACCTATTGACGCGTCCTCGTCGAGCTTCCTGGGCAACAGGTCCTTTCGGGGTCCTGGCTAAAGTCAGTAGGATCGCCGATTTCTCCGAAGTCGGAGAGTGTCTGCCTGTACGGCGAGGAACCACCAGTCTGCACACCTATAAGCCAGACATGGGACAACGGATACTCACGCAAAACTCAGGTCCTGTATGACATCACACTGATGTTGGACAACAGGATGCCTTCATCCGACATACAGGACTTCGCGTTGGAGCTCAAGCCAACGAACACAAGCAAGCAAGCATCATATGGCAATACCTCAGAACAGAAGTAAATATGACAACACTCTGTATTAATGAACATACTATACCTGTTCATTGGTTAAACTCTGCTGCATTAAGTGGATCTGTCATGACACACGCAATGAGCAACTAGGGTTAGATTTAAGAGTTGAGTTGACCTGAGTTGTATCAAAAAACGACATTACCGCATTCAGTTAGAATTAAGAGTTGAGTTGAGCTCAGCTGGATCAAGAACCCAAATCACATAACTCGGGACATGGCAATACTCGCTCCGTCCTTGCATTCAATAGCCAGCGAAGAGTCCCAATATTAATAATACTTGTTGCGGTGTAATTATGGGTCCGTCCGGCCTTTTCTCTGAGTACTGACAGTCAGCCAGATCTCTGATCACTTCCTGTCCACCATTCTCAACAAGCAGTGACGATATATCTGTTTTTTTCACACTATACACCTGATCCCAAAGAACCCTGACCGCGTCTACCTTATAGTTCATCTACCTTATAGACTTTCTACCTTATAGTATCGGGAGTCTCCATGGCGAAGTTGTTAAGCCGACTCGGGCTCCGAAGGTTGTGGGTTCGATTCCGGGCCGCGTCCTTCCTGTTCACGAGTGCATTTTTTTGGGAGACTTCAGGAGGTCGTCACAATAGCTACGCAGTTCGTGCTTTGTGCGACGCTTTCGGCAGTTCGCTGCGGAAAGAGAATGAGCCATATGGGATCAACCCCGGTGCAATGATGTCGATCCTATCGACTTTTAAGCGACTTTTTTAAAGCACCAATACCCCACTCAGCGGTACACACCTAGCCCACCGGCCGACCTTTGACGTCGTTGCCTGGGAAATGAGGGAAAGACCGGACACCTGTTCAGGCCTACACGGTGAGATGGTCCTGTCTCACCACAGACCGCAGGCTGGATGCTGATTCCGGACAAATGAATTACCAAACAGAACACTCTTGGTACAACGTGGAAGCAGGAGAAGAGGCCGGTCATGTTAAGAATGGACAGAGGGAATTACAGTCTATGGGAATGTCGATAAATTCAGCGCATAAACCAGCATTCGCCCGTTGTTTATGATTCAACTCGACACTGCAAGAAGAACAAGATTAACAGGATGAGATGAGATAAGATGAGATAAGATGAGATGAGATGACATGAGACGAGAGGGTGAGATGAGATGAAATAAGGTGAGATAAGATGAGATAAGATAAGATGAGATAAGATGACACGAGACGAGACGTGATAAGACGAAATGAGATGAGATGAGATTAGATGAAACAAGACGATATGAGATTAGATGAAATGATATGAGAATATATGTCATGAGATGAGATATATTAAATGACATGAGATGAGACAAGACTTCTGGTAGTCAAGCTCTAGCATAATGTATATCAACTTATATTTTCTAAATGCATTCCCAGAAGCTCAGTGGCAAGCCCTCCTACGAGCCAACCTGGTGGTCGTGTATTCAAATTTATACAGCTGTGGAGATTTTCTATCCCACTGACCTTACCTCCCAGGCTTCACCCGTCTAAACTTGGCATAATCAAATCCCACTTGGAAGTAAAGGAAATAGGTGTGCTTTTGACCATACCATTTATCGAGTGTCTATATATATAAAAATATGACTTAGCTACCGTATGATAATAGACGGTACTACCAGCTTTCTGTTAGCGCCGAATGTTGGGTGGCGCACAATAAACCCGACACCCCACATTGTACCACCGGCTTCAGGCGGTGGAGTGATATTTGGAGGGTACAAGCCTTACCCTAGTGCGAGGAAATGCAACCTAAAGACTAAATGTCATGACAAGACAGACCAGGCCCTGAGCCTTGGTTGGCAACTGGTCTAGGATGGAAGCTCCGACTGTTGGACAGTTAGAGCATTGCTTTGCTGATCCGGTAGCTTCTGCAGTTTGTCTTGTCCCAGACCTTACCTCTGGAATTCACTAGACAGGACGAGAAAGGGATCGTGCTGTATGGGCACCACATGGTCTATAAACTCAGCCCAGACTTTGTGTTATGGAGAGGTATACCTCCATTTTACAAACTTTCGTCTGTTAAAACGGCAAGGTGCCAGTCAATGTATATTAAAATATGGTTTTAGCACCATATAACCAACACACCTGAAGACAAGGGCTTTTTTGACTAACATTTGACCTAGATTCTGTGTATATTCTTTCTGCCACAGATGATGAACTTGAGTGCCGATGTCCTGCCCCAGTACCGACTGGAGGCGCCGAAGACGCCTGCCCATATCATTCTTCACTATTGCCTTTTTAAGACAATCTGGGATTGGGTCATCCTCATTTTAACCTTCTACACAGCCATCATGGTACCTTACAATGCTGCATTTAAAGTAAGTGTCTTTAAGAACAAAGACAAGTAGATCAAACACTTTCGAAGTCAACATAGATGTATGACAAGGATGTGTGCTCACCCCCCTATGTTTTACAACATGCATTGCCAATACATGCTTAGATAATTTTTTTTTCCTTTTTTTTTTTGCTCGCTTTGAAGTCAAGCATAGTCCATACACATGATACTAATTCTAAGCACAGTGGACTGATTTCGTGCATGTGGGTTAGCTTTCTCTATTACCAGTGCCCCTCGTCATCAGGCGAAGCCACTTCTACTTCTGAGGTACTTGTAATTTACGTCCCCAAGTCAAGGACGAGAAGTCAACATTTTAGTCCAATTGACAGGTGTAGGGGTTGAACCCGCTACCTCGGCACCAGCACACCGGATGTTTAAGAAAGAGCGCCTTATCCATTCGGTCATTCATTAAAACGGGCATACAAAATCCTTACATCTCACCGCCCCCGCCCTTCCCCCCCCCCCCCCACACACACTTTTCCCCCCTTTTAAAAACTTAACTGAGGTAAATGGAGGACGAGAAGAAGAAGAAGAAGAAGAAGAAGAAGAAGAAGAAGAAGAAGAAGAAGAAGAAGAAGAAGAAGAAGAAGAAGAAGAAGAAGAAGAAGAAGAAGAAGGAGAAGGAGGAGGAGGAGGAGGAGGAGGAGGACAACAACAACAACAACAACAACACCAAGAAGTTGCTCCTGTTGCTCTGCTCCTCTTCCTCCGCCTCTCCTTCTTCTTTCGCCCTCTTCTTCTCTAAGACCAGCTAAGACCAGGAAAAAATGTATCTTTATTAGCCAGACACCTGTGCAGTGTGGCTTAAAGGATAGCGTTACGCGCAGTTTCATAATTCCCCGTCATACCTAGTCGATTTGAAAGCAAACCGTCTTGCGTTGATTTCCATGGTGTGAGGTGTCGTTCAGAAAGCAATGGCAGACTACTGAACTATCTTTCCATAGTAAACCACAAACATCTCAAAACGGCAACGCCCTGTAAGTGTTAGCCAGGTCTATCATCAACACAACTATAGAATATGAACATCATTCGTATATAACCATTCAAATGGAGCCATGGGTTTTAGACATTTATATTCATCATGAATAGGTCAAATAACGCACACAACACAATGAACCGTAATGCTGGAGCAAGTATATTACGAACATTTAAAGAAGAGATTGGTCGCTTCCATTTTGTCAAACATAATCATCATCATTAATTGCCATGCCAGCTGGCGTAGGCGTTCATGGCTCTCCACAGATCTCAGTCTCGTGTGTTCTGAATCAACTCTGCTGATGATATTTCTCCGTGCCACCGTCTCAATCCATCCAGCACCATTTCTCTTGGTCTGCCTTTGCCTCGATCTTTCCAGTTGTCACGATGTTCTCCCATGCCTCTCTTCTCCTCACATGACCAAAGAAATATGTTTGTCTCTTTCTTATTGTTGTATATAGTGTTCTAGTTTCATTAGTCTCTTTCGGATAATCGTTGTTAGTTACTTTGGCAGTCCAAGGAATTCCACAAGATTCGTCTTAAACGTAATACGCAGAAATATAAACTTTTAGGGTCATTGACATAGCTTGAGAAACTCAGTGACTGATTGTGGTAATTTGGAGCCGGTATATTCGAACGCTGCTTTTACAACAACAGCTTTCACTTTTTATATTGTCTAATGCATCTTCTACACGTCGACTTGGTCGATAGGATAAGCGCACTCGCTCTTACACTCCCGGTAACACCTATGGCGATGTAGACGGTTCAATCCCTGCTAAAGCATTAATTTGGACTTAAATGTGTAGTTCTTCAGAAAGAAATGGCAAACAACTGAACGTACAAATGCATAAAAAGTCAATCACAAGTTGATCGCAGCGTTCTGCAGTGGAGATATAATACATTACATTGGCACCTGGCCATCTGGACAGATTGTAGTTTGTTACATTGTACTTCAAAAATACATAATAATTACAACCCATGGCGGTAGCGAATGTGACTGATACGGCCATTTCACGCTGTAAATTTTGGTCCAAAATGGATGGATGGTCATTTCCACCAGAGTGTATGTGGCTTTGTGTGTTTGTGGTCAGCTATGTATGTATTGGATGCGTTCGATAACGGTACATCCGATTGAGATGAAATTTTCTACACGTCTTCCTTTCATTCCTGTGCAACCGACTATAATAGTTTCTTAGTGTAAAATCTTCTACTTATTTAATAACATTTACTTTTTCATTTTTCATTATATAATTTCTACATAGCAGGGGGACTTCACTCTAGAAAAGTTATTGCAAGGGGCATAACTTTTAATAACATTTCTATATACTTTATAGTCATATTGTTGGACTTACTTGCACTATTGTTAAACTCTTTGTCTATAGTTATTTTCAGGCATATAAGTTATAATAAATAATGATATAATCTTTAAGGCATTTTCAAAGTTTTCATAAAAATAATGCATAATGCATAACATTGTAACCCATCTTTTTCTGCTTAAAGAACTTATCAACTGTCATGTCGGTGATTAAAAAGTTTTCATTAAAAATAATGAATGGTGTGTGGAAGGACATTCTTTTAAGTTACTGTGCGCCAGGAGCTGGGTGAAACCACGCCGGGTCAGATAGATAGACAGACAGACAGATAGTCGGGAACGGAAGCTTATTTGACTACTTATATGCTCCCCACCAGGGACTGGGTGAAGCCGGGCCGCGTCAGACAGACAGACAGATAGACAGACAGTCGGGAACGGGAGAGCTTATATGACTACGTATATGAATTAAATGAGATGCTCCCCACCAGGGACTGGGTGAAGCCGGGCCGGGACAGACAGACAGACAGACAGATAGTCAGACAAACAGATAGTCGGAACGGGAGAGCTTATATGACTACGTATATGAATTAAATGAGATGCTCCCCACCAGGGACTGGGTGAAGCCGGGCTGGGTCAGACAGACAGACAGATAGTCGGGAACGGGAGAGCTTATATGACTACTTATATGAATTAAATGAGATGCTCCCAACCAGGGACTGGGTGAAGCCGGGCCGGGTCAGCCAGACAGACAGACAGACAAACAAGCAGACAGACAGACTGATAGATAGATAGATCCCCTCCAGGGCCTGGGCGAAGCCGGGCCGGGTCAGCTAGTACATAATAATTACAACCCATGGCGGTAGCGAATGTGACTGATACGGCCATTTCACGCTGTAAATTTTGGTCCAAAATGGATGGATGGTCATTTCCACCACCACGCATCATCTTATGTCTCACACACTTAGTGTGTGACCTATCTGCAATCATTTTCTCCGTTGTCTTTATTCCATTTCAGATATTTGCCCTCCATGCAACACGTTCGGCGGCGATTTGCTACCAGCGTGTCATATTAAAGCCTGTACCAATCATGTCCCGCTTACACACATCTTTGTATCATAGTAGCGGCCGATCTCGAGATCTTTTGTCCATCTGTACTTCACCAAAACAGATGCCCTTTGGTATTCTACCAACATCAATCCTCCTAATGTGTCATCTAAGTCTACGAAGACTAAGCATGGAACAAACCGTCACACAACCTGATCTTTCCAATACTTCAGTATTTGTGATTTTGTCTTGCCACTTAATATCAAGAATTCATCGCAGACACCGCATATGAAAGCTGTTTAAACGTTTCTCTTGGTGTGAGTAAGTTGTCCAGGTTTCACTGCCATAAATACGAGTACTAAGAACACAGGTTAAAAAGGACATACAACATTTTGTAATGTAGCTTTTAATCTCTACGTCTTTGCTCCGCTTCTACAAGCGCCAATCAGTACGGTGAACTTCTATCGCAGGCAGACAAGCCCACAGAATTAAGCAGAAGCAGACACCCACACATTCTGCCTGTATTTAGTGACTAAGAAACATTTTGAATATCGAGTTTCCGCCACTCTGCGCGTCCGTCGAAGCCCAATTTTCCGTTCAGCTATTTGCACGATAAATCTTGATTTATTGATATCTGTTGGTGCCGTGCACACCAATCTTCTCTCTTGTCTACTGCGTCATCTTGTGTACACGACAATCTGGATTTAGGCAACTGGGATGCCCCGTGACTCGCGGGAATTCTGTAGAATATGCACCGTTTCTCTTGGCTTTTTGACTCTTCGCTGGCTGTTGAAGATGAGTTGAGTTGAGCTAAGAAACGACATCACTGCACTCAAGACATTCACACGCACTCCGTCCCCTCGTTCAACAGCCAGCGAAGAGTTACACTGCTAATCGTTCCAACTGTCAATTAATTGAAAGTTCTCCTGGTGTTCCCACTCAGTTTTGAGATTCGTCCAGAACCCTTGCCGATCCCCGCCATTTCATTCTCTCCACATGCAGGTTCTCAGTCTGTTCCATCACTTTCTCCACCTGGTTCCACAGGCGACCCACCAACTCTCCCTCGTTGGCTGTTGAAGATGAGGAGGGAGCGCGTATGGGAATGTCCTGAGAGATGCGATGACTCAACTCAACTGACGTTGAGTGTTATGACTTGATGTACATAAATGTCAATAATTATGATGCATTACAGGCCATTGAAATAACGTATGACACTTCTCAGATATTAATTGGCATTTGTGAATGTAAAATGTGTTGCGAACACAAGCTGCCACACTAGACAAGAGAAAAGAATGGCTTGCAGGGTACCTGATAACATATTTTCTTCAGAAGACACGTAACTAAAGTAACAAACAGATTAGTTTAGTTAGTTTAGTTTAGTCAACGGATCAACATCACGGCACATCGGTGTAACCCATAAGTGCTCCGTTCTACTCCTAACTCAAGCCTGACTCCGGAGAATCACAACTCAGTGCACGAACTCCGTAGCACGAAATTTAATTCGAAATTGTGCCCGGGCAGCGCCGTTAGGCTACACTTTTTCGATGTCCAGCTGCCAAGGGATGTTTTTAAAGTGCGCAACAATACACACGGGCGTCCGATCTCACTACCCAGAGACCAGGGGACATTTTATTACTAGAAGTCCACGTGAAAAAATCCTGGTCCTCACCGGGGCTTGAACCCGGGACCTCCAGCACTCGAGGCGGACACCATACCTCGAGACCACTCAGCCCCCCACAAAATAAGGTTAAAAGATCATTTCAGACGTCCTAAAGCACACCTGACATATGATGTTTGACCCATATTTGTACCGGCAAATCGGAACTCGGGGTGATATGGTCGGTATCACGCTGGTGGCCTTAATTTCCCGAAACCGCAAAAGAAAACTTATCACCTACCTGCACACCATCCCTGGTTCAATGCAAACTCTCGACGGCCGCTACGGGAGATAAAGACTTGCCACCTACTCATCTGTGCACTCAATATCCTCATTATCATCAAGTGTCTTACTATCTGGCGTAGGCGTTCATGTTTCTCCACAGATCTCGTTCTTGGGTGTTCTGGATCAACTTTGCTGATGGTATTCCTCCATGCCCCTGTCTCAATCCATCCAGCATCATTTCTCTTGGTCGGCCTCTGCCTCTCTTCCCTTCGATCTTTCCCGTCGTCACGATGTTCTCCAATGCATATCTTCTCATCTCGTGACCAATGACAGCTATTTGTGGATTTCTTATTGTTCTAGTTTCATTAGCCTATTTCAGGCAATCGTCGTTAGTTATTCTGGCAGTCCAAGGTAGTAACAACATTTGTCTTAGGAACCACAATTCTTCTGCTTCCAAGTTCTTCCTGTTTTGTTCATTTACATTCCAAGATTCACTGCCATACAGCAAAACAGTTTCTATATTGCACTTCAGCACTCTCGTTCAATGATAGTGACTTATTGCATGTTACTTTTCATTTTCTGAAATACAGCTTTTGATTGCCCTATTCTGCTCTTAATCTCTATTGTGCACCTTCCGTCTAATGTTATAAATGCCTCTGGGTATTTATAATTAAGAATTTTCCCTTCTATTTCCATTTCACAGTTTTGGTGTCACATTTGTCTTTGAAACCACACTTTCAGGCCTACAAAATGCGATGGTGCTAACACTTCATATGTTCATAACAGGTTCCTGTTCATGCTTCTTCCCGTTTGTATTGGTGCATTGTTTGCCTGCCGCTCCACACGATTACTGCCCTTTACGTGGCGTGTCCGGGGTACATCCAGCCATGTCATGTTATTACATAGTCGTTATTATAGTTGTTCATTACCGGCTCTGTGTCGAAGGGGTTGCGGACGCAATTCGTAATCCATCGTACCGAGTTCGAAACACTCATCTGCGGGCGATATGGCAGAAGCGTTGTTATTCATACAAGCAATGGCAAACTACTGAATATAAAGTTGCCAAGAAATCACAAAGAGCCTTAAACTGGTGGGGTTGACTGCGACGTCCTGTATAGAATACGCAACAAACTTTTTTATTTATTCATTGACCCACTATGATTTTTGTTTTACTACGTACGCGCTCTCGCGTTTGTCTCTACGTCTGTATATGCGGGCTACTTTATATCATGCACGGCCACTGCATCCCGTTGACGTCATTCATTGCGTCATTTCCTGAACACCCCTAACTGCATAACACACCTTCTCTTAATTATTCATGCAGTAATTCAATTAGCAAATGGCAAACATTATAGGACACATAGACAACATAGAGAAGGTTAGAGCAGCCGACAATCAGCTTAAAAACCCACACTTGAAAAATGGTTCGTGTATCGCGCATTAAATCCTTGAAAAGTCTGGTAAAAATACTTGGGGTTGACCTTACATATCGCGTGCTCGTTAGCCTGGCCTGTCTCAGGTAGTTGGGTGCTGTTGGGTTATAATTGTGTCTGAGAGTTATATGGGAGTACGGTTAATCACCATCCGGGGGCAATCTTCACATTAGGATGGATGTACACGTGAGCAGGATTGACGTCATTGCAATCGGGACCTGACCATTAGGCTCTCTTGGGAGATGTGAATGATCCTAGGTAGAACCGTCCTTCGTATGGTTGGACGCACATCTAAAGAGTCCTCGCATTTGACGCATAGAACTAGTTTATGTAGCACTGGACATGTAGCATTAGTTTGTTTAGCACTGGACATGTAGCACTAGTTTCATTTAGCTCTAGTTGTGTGTAGCTCTAGTTGTGTGTAGCTCTAGTTTCATGTAGCTCTAGTTTGTTGTAGTATTGGACATGTAGCATTAATTTATGTAGCATTGAAAATGAAGCACTAGTTTCATGTAGCACGGAATATGTAGCTCTAATTTTGTGTGGCACTGGACATATAGTTCTAATTTCATGTAGCATGTGACATGTAGCTCTAGTTTCATGTAGCATCAGACCTGTAGCTCTAGTTCCATGTAACACAGGACATGCAGCTTTAGTTTCATGTAGCAATGAATATGTAGCTCTAATTTTATGTGGCACTGGACATGTAGTTCTAATTTCATGTAGCACGTGACATGTAGCTCTAGTTTCATGTAGAACCGGACATGTAGTAGCAGAAGGTTAGCTGTAGTTAGTCTCGTCCGCTTCTCTCCCTGGAGACGCCGTAGCGGAGTGGCTAGAGCGGCTGTGTTCCCAGCCTGCGGTCATGTCTTGGAACACCCAGCTGTAGGAGGCGGGCGACATATTCATCACATCACTCAATGAGTCCGAGCGGTCTCTTAGAATATGACGCTAGTACTATGTAAATAGCGTACTAAACACAGACACGTTGCACATACTTTACAAGGAGATCCATCGTAAACCTGTGAAAACAAAGTCAGTGGCATATCCGAAATCAGAAGCAATCAATAAATATATAAAATGGAATAATAACATTTAAAAAACACACAAATACGTGCAATAAGATACACAGGACGGCCGACGTTTCGATTCTCAGAATCTTTTTCAAGTTTTATATTATTTCATTTTATATATTTATTGATTGCTTCTGATTTTGGATAAGCCACTGACTTTGTTTTCACCTGTCTACGATGGATCTCCTTGTAAGGTATGTGCAACGTGTCTATGTTTAGTAAGTTTCTTCTCGCAGGAGCGAAATATACCTATTTGTTTCCGATTCATATTGTTATATCCTTCTGCAGCCGCTGCTTTTTCTTTTATTCCACACCATATAAATAATACGCCTCAATGTGTGGAAGAGGGTCCTTTACTTTACTTTACTTTACTTTACTTTACTTTACTTTACTTTACTTTACTTTACTTTACTTTACTTTACTTTACTTTACTTTACTTTACTTTACTTTACTTTACTTTACTTTACTTTACTTTACTTTACTTTACTTTACTTTACTTTACTTTGCCTTACCTTACCTTACTTTACTGTACTTTACTTATCTTTACATTGCTTTACTTTACATTAAATTACTGTTTTACTTCAGTTTACATTACAATACCTATATTTTACATTACTTTACATTACTTTTTTTTAAAGTTGCATGTTCTGTGGAGGCCGTAGCTATCAACTCCGGGTTGATTTTGCAGGCAATTGTATGTTCAGTAGTTTTCCATGGCTTTCTGAACGAGAAGTCAACGTGTAAGTTCAATTTAATGCCGGTGCAGGGGTTGAACCACCTACTTCGCCATCAGCGCACCGGAAGTTTAATAACGAGCGAGCATTTGCTCCTGTCCACCACGTCGACGTCTTTAATTTAATTTACTCTCATGGGCACACTAGCGAAGTTGATAGCGAAATGCGCTAGTAATGTTTGAGCACGGTCGGGCGCGGGTTCGGCGCCTGGGCTTGTCGCTTGTCAAAGTGAGGGGAAGACTGCCCACCTCTTCCTCCTTGCTCTAGGGCTACAAAATGTGATGGCGCTATGGCATCACCGAACCATAGCAAGAAACTACTACGGGACAAATAATTTTGTTTTTCAATTTACTTTATCTTACTTTATTTTACATTGTGTATTTCCTTGTAAAAGTGGGCTTCAAATGAAAACCCTAAATGCTTTTTGGGTGAATATATTCTGACAAAGTAAAGAATAAATGTATCAGTTTTCAATGTAGTCACCACTATGTTCAATGCAAATCCTCTAGCGTCGATTAAGTGCTTGGATTCCTGTAGTAAAATCAATTCTGTGGTCACTACTTGATGTGCCTGACCCGGTCGTGTACAAACGGTCACAGAAGTCACACCGTTTTGAAACTTCCAACTCCACTCATACACCTGCTGGACTGACAGACATGCATCACCATACTGGACCTTCATTCACCGATGGATTTCTACAGGTTTCACCCCTTCACCAATCAAACTTCGGATAAAAGAACGCTGCTCCTCTTTGGTGCATTTCAAAAGTTGGCCGGCCATCTTTAAACTGCCCTTATGACGTCATCTTCTTCGTCTGTACTGGAAAGTCACGTGCTTAACACTCTTACCATCTTTAACAACACTATTGACAGGATACAAAACAGTGGCCTAGTTACTGTAATTTCTATCACACTTTTAAAGTTTTCATGTGAAGCCCTCTCTTATATAAAGTAGTATCAATTCATAAAACATCATAGCTGTTTATCAACTTCACATTTTAGCTGTTCCGAGCTATGCACAATCAATGCCGGGTTGCCCTGATCCATCGCATTTTGTTGACTCTGTGATGAATTACGAGTCCCGGATATAGAACAATGAATAGAGCTCCAGATTTAGAACAAATGCTAGCTCATGAATTTATGGTCAGACAGGTATCTTGTAGAAGTGACAACATCTAGGCAATGTTGTGTCTGAGGGCATTGTGCAATTGCTGTTATTAATTCTCAGCCTTGACCAAAGAAGCCCCCCGGGGTGATCCTGAATGTTGGATACTGTGAGATTGCTGTGTTTGCGAATGTGTGGAGAGGAAAATAGATGTACAAACAGACAGATGAACCGACCGTCCGACGGACCGATCGATAGACAGATATTAAACAAACAGACAGACAGACAGACAGACAGACAGACAGACAGACAGACAGACAGACCGAGAGTTAGACAGGCAGGCAGGCAGGCAGGCAGACACGTAAACCGACTGACTGAACCTACCGACCGAAAGACAGACAGGCAGACAGACAGATCGCCCTACAGAATTGATCGACCGACTGATCGATAGGCAGGTAATCAAGACAGAGAGACAGACAGACCCACAGACAACCAGTCAGACAAATAGAGAGACAGACAGACCTACCTAAATACAGTCAAACATAAAACAACAGCCTTGACAAAGCCACTCATTAAAATGCTCAAACGTCAATACGTCTTCAACAAGCTCAACTCGCACACGGCCCCTCACAGTGTTTGCCCTCATCAGAGAAAGTCTGGTGTCGCATCCGCTATCCCCGGGATCAGGGCAGGGCTGGGGTGTCGGTAGGGGGTTGTATATTCTCACAAAGCCTTATTGACACAAATGTCTCAAATAATCACGATGATTGTTATCATTGCACGCTGACACGTCCATAGTTGCGCAGATCCCCTTCTAGGAATGTCTAGGATTGTCTGGTGACTGATCCCCCCAGTTATGGGTTGGATTCGCCTATCTTCTTGCCTGTCGTACAATTTTTTTAAGTCGCCTAACTTCCTCATTGACGCGACTGTCTCTCAACCTCAGCACGACCGATGTTTCACCCAACAAAACAATCTATGTCATTTGCAGGATGCTGCAGTCTACCCCAGCCTCTATTAGCCGTTTGTGATGTACTTTGTAACTTTACATACAGTGCCTTGCCATTGCTTTCTCAATGAGAAGTCGACATTTAAGCCGGGTCCAATTGACCGGCGCGTGGAACGAACCTACTATACCGCCGTCAGACGGCCTAGTTAAACCTCTCTGCCACGCCCACCCTTGCCCATGTCATGGAAGCAGCAGTTTAGCTGAGATATGCAATGGTGCTTACCATTTTACGATGTATGTTCAGACTGTGATGGGCGGGGATGGGAAAGGGGGGGGGGGCAGTTGCGTAGTGACTAGATTCTCGTCTGTCCACCCAGCAGCCATGAGTTCGATTCCCATCAGGGTGTTCATCTATATTTAAAATTGATCTGGGCACTCAGGTTGACCCAACTTTAAATGGGTGCCAGGAAATGTCAGCGGTCGGTGTCATACTGACCAAATCTCCTACGGAATGCCGGTTGGTATTTTATCTTATCACATAGAGACGCTCCTTGTTTGAACAACTATTGTACATGTTTAACTCGCAACGCATGATGTGATCTGGCTATTGAACTTAGTACCTACTGTAACCCTACAGTAACCTGGCTTGTTATGTTAACACTCTACATAATATGTGTTTTATACAAGGCGTGTATTTTTGGGGAAATGGATGCGGCAGTCCTTCAAGAAATAAATGAACATAGAGTGTCCGTGGCTATGTGGTTACATCGTCTGATTTGAGCTTCAAAGTTTGTGTATTCTTGTCTCGATCATGCCATGTGGTCAAGCCATCCAGATATTTACTTCTCTGTCTTCCCTTCATAACGTGCCTTAAAAACCTTGTCTGTCTGCTTCTAATTTCTCTAATCATTTTATGGATTTTAGTTGCTTCTTGTGGGACTTGCTCATTGATTTTTCTGTCTGTCCATGATATTCTTTGCATTTTCCTCAGAAACTACATTTCCATTGCCATGTGATGTTGTTAAGCTTTTCTGCTCATTGTCCACGTTTCACATCATATAAATGTACAGGTTCTTTATAGCACTTCAACACTCTTTTCCTCGTTGTAAATGATATCATTTTATTGGTCAGTATGTTTTTCGTCTTGCAAAAGGCTACCTTCATCATAGCGATGCTTGTTCTAGTCTCTTCAAAGCACCTCCCATCAGATGTTAAGATTGTTCCTAGATAGCTGTACCAATTTACTTGTTTAAGACTATTACCATTTACCCGTATGTCAATAAGGTATTTATTTATTTCTTCTTAGTGATGACCATAATATCTGTCTTCCTATAATTTAATTCTAACCGTAGTTATCCACTGTTTGCAAAAACCGTATCTACTGAATGTTGCAGATCCTGTTCATGTTCTGCAATTAGTACTCTATCATCCGCACAATGCTATTGATGGTATGTTCCCCCAATCGGGATCCTTCTTTTCTAAATAATATTTTCTTCCTCTCCAGGTTAAAAGCATGGATCAGCTACCACTCTTGGTTATAGACAGCATGGTCGACGTTGTCTTTTTCGTCGACATCGTCCTCAACTTCCACACCACATTTGTGGGCCCCAGTGGCGAGGTTATCTCCGACCCTAAAATCATCCGCATGAATTACCTCAAAAGCTGGTTCGTCATTGACCTACTTTCTTGTCTCCCGTACGATGTCTTCAATGCATTTCAATATGTTGATGACGTAAGTACAGAAAGCTTTGATGTGTGCTTGTATGCAAGGATAAGACATCATCATCATGTATTGTGCCAAGCGGCGTAGGTTGTGCATGTCTCTCCGCGATGCCAGGAGGTTCGACGTGTAGGTTAATAGACGGTGCTTCGTGCAGGAGAGCCTGGCATATGATACCACATTTAGTCTGAGAAGTGAGCTCGGGGAAGTTACGGTTGTGTTCCGCTGCCTAGAGGACCAACAGCTCACTCATGTCTGGATTGTAACTGACTCAGAGATGATGCTGAGAATCGTGAAGATATGTATGCTTCGTGCAGGATGACATGCTTCGATTACATAATTAAAGATAACATAATGATAGCATTGGTTGGATCTTTTCCAAAAATGCATATAACAATAGATCTATGCAATATTCTGTGTTTAAGGCTGCATATAACAATGGATCTACATAATGTTATGTTTAAAGCTGCATATAAGAATAGACGTACATAATATTATGTGTTAAAATCTGCATATAAGAATAGACCTACATAACGTTCTGTGTTTAAATCTGCATATAAGAATAGATCTGCATAACGTTCTGTGTTTAAAGCTGCATATAAGAATAGATCTACATAATGTTCTGTGTTTAAGCTGCATATAAGAATAGATCTACATAATGTTCCGTGTTTGAAAGCTGCATATAAGTATAGATCTGCATAATATTCTGTGTTTAAATCTGCATACAAGAATAGATATAAATAATGTCATGTGTTTAAATCTACATATAAGAATAGATCTACATAACCGGGAAGGTTATGGCCTAAAATTTGTATCAGGAAATGGCTTGAGAAGTAAAGTCGGCCGTTTGATACCAACCGCCTCAACCATTAAATACCATTTCGTCTATAAAACTATACGTTTAGCTTCGCATATCCAATGCCCATTAAGCGTGTTAAGGGAACCTATAATTACCAGTATGTTACTTATAAAGCGGGCTATAAATAAGAGGGTTACGGACGCGGTTAGTAATCACGCATACCCGCGTATGAAACACAGCTGTAGGCGATTTGGCAGCAGACCGCCTTGCATTGGTTTTTAATGAAATGGTATGGGTGCCGGTCGTTCAGAAAGCAACGGCAAACTACTGAACGTAAACTTACCCAGGAATCACGAACAGCCAACAATGCTGGGGTTGACTTCTATGTTATTTAAAGGATATGCAACTAACTAACAGACACTGAAGCCGTGACGATACTTTATAATGAATTAATGTCCTGTTTTGATGGGGTTTTAACGTGTTGGTATGGGAGCCGGTCGTTCAGAAAGCAAACTACTGGACGTAAAACTTTCCAAGACATCAACAACCGCAGTAATATGCTGGTGTTGACAGCGATGTCCTGTAAATAGGATATGAAAAAAAAATTGATACGTGAGTTCCTACAGCATTGTTATTGAGACATTGTTACTATGACATTGTTACTAAGACAGTGTTACTATGACATTGTTACTAAGACATTGTTACTAAGACATTGTTACTAAGACATTGTTACTAAGACTTTGTTACTATGACATTGTTACTAAGACATTGTTACTATGACATGGTTACTAAGACATTGTTACTATGACATTGTTACTATGACATGGTTACAATGACATTGTTACTATGACATGGTTACAATGGCATTGTTACTATGACATGGTTACTATGATATTGTTACTATGATATTGTTACTATAACATTGTTACTATAACATTGTTACTATGACATTGTTACTATGACTTGGTTACTATGACATGGTTACTATGACATTGTTACTATGACATGGTTACTATGACATGATTACTGTGATATTGTTACTATGACATGGTTACTATGACATGGTTACTATGACATGGTTACTATGATATTGTTACAATGACATTGTTACAATGACATGGTTACAATGACATTATTACTAAGAAATTGTTACTATGACACTGTTACAAAGACATTGTTACTATGGCATTGTTACTAAGACACGATTACTATGGCATTGTTAATATGACATTGTTTCTATGACATTGTTACTAAGACATAGTGACTATGACATTGTTATTATGACATTATTACTATCACATTGTTACTAAGACATGGTTACTATGACATAGTTACTATGACATTGTTACTAAGACAATGTTACTAAGACATTGTTACTATGACATTGTTACTATGACATTGTTACTATGACATTGTTACTATGACATTGTTACTAAGACATGGTTACTATGAAATTGTTACTATGACATGGTTACTATGACATTGTTACTATGACATTGCTACAATAACATTGTTACAATGACATTATTACTAAGACATTGTTACTATAACATTGTTACTAAGACATTGTTACTATGGCATTGTTACTAAGAAACTGTTGCTATGACATTGTTACTAAGACATTGCTACTATGACATTGTTACTATGGCATTGTTACTAAGATATTATTACTAAGACTAGTTTACTATGACATTGTTACTAAGACATTGTTACTATGACATTGTTACTATGACATTGTTACTAAGACATTGTTACTATGTCATTGTTACTAAGATATTGTTACTATGACATGATTACTATGACATTATTACTACATCATGATGTTACTAAGACATTGTTACTATGACATTGTTACTATGACATTGTTAGTAAGAAATTGTTACTATGTCATTGTTACTATGACATGATTACTATGACATTGTTACTATATCATGATTACTATGACATTGTTACTATGACATTGTTACAATGACATTATTACTATGACATTGTTACTAAGACATTGTTACTATGACGTGTTACAATGACATAATTACTATGACATTGTTACTATGACATTGTTGTAATGACATTATTACTAAGACATTGTTACTATGACATTGTTACTATGCCATTGTTACTAAGGCATTATTAATATGACATTGTTACTAAGACATTCTTGCTATGAAATTGTTACTAAGACATTGTTACTATGACATGATTACTATGACATTGTTACTATCACATGATTACTATGACATTGTTACTATGACATTGTTACTATGGCATTGTTACAATGACATTATTACTAAGACATTGTTTACTATGACATTGTTACTATGACGTTGTTACTAAGACATTGTTACTACAATATTCTTAGTATGACATTATTACTATGACATTGTTACTATGACATTGTTATAATGACATTGTTACTAAGACATTGTTGCTATGACATTGTTACTAAGACATTGTTGCTATGACATTGTTACTAAGACATTGTTACTATGACATTGTTACTATGGCATTGTTACTAAGATATTGTTACTAAGATTATTTTACTATAACATTGTTACTAAGTCATTGTTAATAAGACATTGTTACTAAGACATTGTTGCTATATCATTGTTACTAAGACACTGTTACTATGACATGATTACTATGACATTGTTACTATGACATTGTTACAATGACATTATTACCATGACATTGTTACTAAGACATTGTTATTATGACATTGTTACTATGACATAATTACTAAGACATTGTTACTACGACATTGTTGCAATGACATTAATACTAAGACATTGTTACTATGACATTGTTACTATGCCATTGTTACTAAGGCATTATTAATATGACATTGTTACTAAGACATTCTTACTATGACATTGTTACGAAGACATTTTAACTATGACATGATTACTATGACATTGTTACTATCACATGATTACTATGATATTGTTACTAATACATGTTTACTAAGACATTGTTACTAAGACTTTGTTACTATGACATTGTTACTAAGACATTGTTACTATGACATGGTTACTAAGACATTGTTACTATGACATGGTTACTATGACATTGTTACCATGACATGGTTACAATGACATTGTTACTTTGACATGGTTACAATGGCAATGTTACTATGACATGGTTACTATGGCATTGTTATTATGATATGGTTACTATGACATTGTTACTATGACATGGTTACTAAGATATTGTTATTATGACATGGTTACTATGATATTGTTACTATGACATTTTTACTATGACATTGTTACTACGACTTGGCTACTGTGATAAGGTTACTATGACATTGTTACTATGACATTGTTACTATGACATTGTTACTATGACATGGTTACTATGACATTTTTACTATGACATGGTTACTATGGCATTGTTATTATGACATGGTTACTATGATATTGTTACTATGACATTGTTACTATGACATTTTTACTATGACATTGTTACTATGACATGGCTACTGTGACAAGGTTACTATGACATTGTTACTATGACATGGTTACTATGACATTGTTACTATGACATGGTTACTATGACATTGTTACTATGACATGGTTACTATGACATTGTTACTATGACATGGATATTATGACATTGTTACTATGACATTGTTACTATGACATTGTTACTATGACATGGTTACTATGACATGATTACTATGACATTATTACTATGGCTTTGTTACAATGACATTGTTACAATGACATGGTTACAATGACATTATTACTAAGACATTGTTACTATGACACTGTTTCTAAGACATTGTTACTATGGCATTGTTACTAAGACACGATTACTATGGCATTGTTAATATGACATTGTTTCTATGACATTGTTACTAAGACATGGCTACTATGACATTGTTACTATGACATTATTACTATCAAATAGTTACTAAGACATGGTTACTATGACATTGTTACTATGACATTGTTACTATGACATTGTTACTATGACAATGTTACTAAGACATGGTTACTATGACATTGTTACTATGACATTGTTCCTATGACAATGTTACTAAGACATGGTTACTGTGACATAGTTACTATGACATTGTTACTAAGACAGGGTTACTATGACATTGTTACTACCACATTGTTACTAAGACATGGCTAATATGACATTGTTACTATGAAATGGTTACTATGAAATTGTTACTATGATATTGTTACTATGACATGGTTACTATGACATTGTTACTATGACATTGTTACAATGACATTGTTACAATGAAATTATTACTAAGACATAGTTACTATTACATTGTTACTAAGACATTGTTACTATGGCATTGTTACTAAGACATTGTTGCTATGACATTGTTACTAAAACATTGTTACTATGACATTGTTACTATGGCATTGTTACTAAGATATTGTTACTAAGACTATTTTACTATGACATTGTTATTAAGACATTGTTACTGTGACATTGTTACTAAGACATTTTTACTATGACATTGTTACTATGTCATTGTTACTAAGACATTGTTACTATGACATGATTACTATGACATTGTTACTATGACATGATTACTATGACATTGTTACTACGTCATTGTTACAATTGCATTATTACTATGACATTGTTGCAATGACATTATTACTAAGACATTGTTACTATGACATTGCTACTATGCCATTGTTACTAAGGCATTATTAATATGACATTGTTACTAAGATATTGTTGCTATGACATTGTTACTAAGACATTGTTACTATGACATGATTACTATGACATTGTTACTATCAAATGATTACTATGACATTGTTACTATGACATTGTTACTATGACATTGTTATAATGACATTGTTACTAAGACATTGTTACTATTACATTGTTACTATGACATGATTTTATGACATTGTTACTATGACATTGTTATAATGACATTATTACAATGACATTATTACTAAGACATTGTTAGTATGACATTGTTACTATGACATTGTTACTATGACATTGTTACTATGACATTGTTACTAAGACATTGTTACTGATGCATTATTAATACGATATTGTTACTAGGACATTGTTACAATGACATTCTTACTAAGACATTGTTACTAAAACATTGTTACCAAAACATTGTTACTAAAACATTGTTACTATGACATTGTTACTAAGACATTGTTACTAAGATATTGTTACAATGACATGATTACTATGACAAGGTTACTACGACATTGTTACTTTGACATTGTTACTATGGCATTGTTACTAATGCATTGTTACTGTGACATTGCTACTAAGACATTGCGACTAAGACATTGTTACTAAAGCAAATGTTACAAAGACATCGTTACTAAGACATTGTTACTAAGACATAATTACTAAGACATTGTTACTAAGACAATGTCACTTGTTTATGGTTTCTTTCAGGGAATCAGCACGCTGTTTAGTGCACTTAAAGTGGTTCGACTACTCCGCCTGGGTCGAGTAGTTAGGAAACTCGATCACTACCTCGAATATGGAGCAGCCATGTTGATTTTACTCATCCTTGTTTTTATTCTTTTTGCTCATTGGTTCGCTTGTATATGGTACAGTATTGGATGGGCGGAGCTGCTTAGTGGCGTTGGATTTGGTTGGTTGCCTGATCTGGCAAATATCACTAAGGTAAGTGTTGTAAACCAATTGTATTGATTCATTTATAAATGTAAAGAGCCGATCATCCTGATGAAAATAAGTGTAGGCGTTTATGATTGGCCATCTCGCACGATCGCCAGTTTCGTATCAGTCATTTGCTCGTGTCCCTAATCTGCCATTTAGTCAAGCCATCTGGGTATTTATATAGTTGTCATCCTCATGATCTTTTTTCACCACATTTGTCGGTTTTCATAGTGTGTTCATTTTCTTCGTCTCTTCCTCCATTTACCTAGAGAAGTGTTGGGGATGATATAAAGATGGGTATGTCCTCTGTTTAATGCTTAATAGTTCGTCTATGTGGTATTAAGACCTCCAGCATGATAACGGAGGTGGCGGCAATAACAGCGGCATTCCGATGGATGGGGGATACCACTACAACACGCATTGACTTCATCACTGATTCAAGGAGTATGCTTAGTAAGGTGGGGGAAAATAATGTTTCGCGTGGAATGGCGTTCTTCGCTTCAGAGGTCACAGATTTTGAGAATTGTACTTTTTGCCCTGGCCATGTGGGAGTGTGGGTGAATAAATAGGCTGATAGGCTGGCAGGGAATGTGCCTCTTGGTGGTAGATTACCTACGGACAAGGGAGAGATGGTCGAGCGCTTGTGGGACCAGGTGGAGAAGGCGGGGGAACAGACTGAGAACCCCTATGTGGAAAGAATGATATTACGCGGGTTCTGGAAGAATCTCAAAACTTAGAGTTAAGACCAGGAGAACTTTTAATCAGATATAGGTGGGAACGATTAGTAGTATGACTCTTCGCTGGTTGTTGAACGAGGGGACGGAGCACGTATGGGAATGTCCTGAGTACAGCGATGTCCGCTCTCAACTCAACTCAACTCAACTCAACTCAACTCCACTCAACTCAACTCAACTCAACTCAACTCAACTCAACTCAACACTTCCATGTGGCTCTTCCAGGTAGATGGTTCCAGGGACGTCTTGTGAAGTTGCCAGCCCTTTTAACCTGTTGTTCTTTAATGAAGTGCATGACTGGCTTCAGACCTATCCTTCCTCTAATGTTCTCATTTCTAATTCTATCTCTCACGGTTACTCCCGCAGCTCTTCTCTGTTTTTATGATTTTTTGCTAATTTGTTTCAGTAAGCGGCATCCCTTTATTTTTAGTTAGTTGCATGGCATTCACAGAATATCGTAGTCAACTTCAGCATTTTTTTTTTGGTTGTTTGTGATTTTTTGGCAATTAATCATTCAGTAGTTTATCATTGCTTTCTAAACGTAATCCCAAGCAGTGGTATTAAGAATAATAATAATAATAGAAGAAGAAGAAGAAGAAGAAGAAGAAGAAGAAGAAGAAGAAGAAGAAGAAGAAGAAGAAGAAGAAGAAGAAGAAGAAGAAGAAGAAGAAGAAGAAGAAGAAGAAGAAGAAGAAGAAGAAGAAGAAGAAAAAGCAGAAGAAGAAGAAGAAGAAGAAGAAGAAGAAGAAGAAGAAGAAGAAGAAGAAGAAGAAGAAGAAGAAGAAGAAGAAGAAGAAGAAGAAGAAGAAGAAGAAGAAGAAGGGGGAGAAGGGGGAGGAGAAGGAGGCGAGGGGGAGAAGGAAGAGGATGAGGGAGGAGGAAGAAGAAGAAGAAGAAGAAGAAGAAGAAGAAGAAGAAGAAGAAGAAGAAGAAGAAGAAGAAGAAGAAGAAGAAGAAGAAGAAGAAGAAAAAGAACAACAACAACAACAACAACAACAACAACAACAACAAAACAACATGTTTCAAGCAAAGTAGCAACAAATAACATAGAAACATAAATGATGCAAAACATTAATAAAGTCAATTGTACACATCTATAAACACAGCACTTCAGTGTAAGAAAAACATAAATCAATATGTACACATGTGCCACATACGCTTCTTCCCCCAAATGACACTTAAACAGCCCTTAACATGATCTGGTGCAGAGACATGGAGAAATCCCTGGCGCCAAATCATCGGAGCCTCGCGATGCTCGAGTTACGCTGGGTGGTGCGGCTATGTTTGGTTGGTGGCGTGCCCGTTTTAGGAAAATCTGCCTGGTGGGCATTTTTGCTGATTCCTTTTAATGCTTAGAGCGATTGTTTTCCGAGGTTGGTCGAAGGGCATCTCTCTCTCTCTCTCTCTCTCTCTCTCTCTCTCTCTCTCTCTCTCTCTCTCTCTCTCTCTCTCTCTCTCTCTCTCCCTCTCTCTATTATCCATACACAATCTATCTTACCTACACTCAAAACTCGCTCTTTATTCATACACAAGCACACACACACACACATATGTACACACACACGCACACACACACGCACACATATGTACACACACACGCACGCACACACGCACGCACACACACCCTATCTCATATATTCACTATTTCTGTTTCTCTTTCTTATCCTTTCTTACATTCACTCTTTTTCTACCTATTTCTTACTCATACACATACTCTCTCTCTCTCTCTCTCTCTCTCTCTCTCTCTCACACACACACACACACACACACACACACACACGCACACACACACACACACTGGACGCAGAGGTGTTTCCAAGGCACCAGGGCCGGGTTATACACTGGCCAAGACCTATTGACGCGTCCTCATCGAGCGTCCTGGGCAACAGGCCCCTACGGGGTCCTGGCTAAAGTCAGTAGGATCACCGATTCCTCCGAAGTCGGAGAGTGTCTGCCTGTACGGCGAGGAACCACCAGTCTGCACACCAATAAGCCAGACATGGGACAACGGATACTTACGCAAACCTCAGGTCCTGTATGACATCACACTGATGTTGGACAACAGGATGCCTTCATCCGACATACAGGACTTCGCGTTGGAGCTCAAGCCAACAAACGCAAGCAAGCAAGCAAACACACACACACACACACACACATATACACACACACACACACACACACACACACACATTCGTTCTCTCCGTTTCCTACCCAAATAAGCACTTTCTTTCTATGTCTCACTTTTCACACATATATTCTGTTTATCCCTTTCACAATCGTCTTACTCACGTAAAGGCACACACACACACACACACACACACACACACACGCGCGCACACACACACTATGTCAGTCAGCTTCATGCTTAAATACTCTCTTACTCCCGATATCTCTTATTCTTCTGATTCTTCTAAATGTTTTAACAGTGCTACATCCCATTGGTATTCTATTTCCACGTGTTTTCCCCATCGCGATATTGATGCTAAACATTATTTTAAACAGAATATTGTCACCTTTAACAAGATCATTAATGGAAACCTCAAAGAAAACGCTATTTAAATATACTGGGGACATCAACAGAAGAGGTGCGAATAGAAACTACTCTTATGTTTGAAAATACTTGACAAATAATGGCAAGGAAGACACAAAAAGAGCAATGTGGAAAGTTTCGGGAGAAAGCTGCAGAAAATGTCGGAACAGCAAAGCTCTAACTGTTCGCCTGTGAAACTTCCATCCTCGACCAGTTGCCAACCAAGGCTTAGAACCTGGTCTGCCTTCCCCTGACATTTTGTCGTTATGTGGTATATTCCTCGCACTAGGCTAAGGCTCGTACCTATTCAGTTGGGCTGCTCCGCTCGAAGCCTTTGCAAAATGTGGGGGTGTCAAGTTTGGCGAGGGACACTGGTAATAGGGAAAGCTAATCCACACGCAAAAATCAGCCCAGTGCACTAGAAGTAGTAGCACCTGTATGGACTACCATTGAGTTCAACGAAAGCGAAAGAAATGAAAATGTATTTGCTGTTCATAGCAACTATTTGCAACAGATATCCAACAGTCTACGACAATTGTATGTTTGTTTTACAACATTTCAGCAACCTTTCCTAACAGCAAACACGACAGCCAACGATGACATGATTGGTGGGCCTAGTAAGGAGATGAGGTATCTGACAGCCTTGTATTTCACCTTGTCCTGCATGACCGGAGTCGGGTTTGGAAATGTGGCAGCAAACACAGAAACAGAGAAGCTCTTTTCTGTGTTCATGATGATCATTGGATGTAAGTATGTCTCTCTTTTCTGTATTCGCGATTGTCATTGGGTGTATGTCTCTCTTTTCTGTATTCGCGATTGTCATTGGATGTAAGCATGTCTCTCTTTTCTTTATACGCGATTATCATTGGATGTAAGTATCTATGTCTGTTCTGTGTTCATGATGATCATTGGATGTAAGTATC
>OY992894.1:82964387-83150251 GCA_963921405.1 Cepaea hortensis | reverse complement strand
AGACGGGAGATGCACAACAGAGATTAAAAGCAGAATATGGCAAGAAAAGGCTGCATTTGAGAGAAATGAAGTGTATCTTATAAAATAAATTACTATCATGAATATGGCCGGTCTCTCTGGCTGTGGGGTTACAACACTTTCACTCTGTAATCCCGTTTATCACGCAGAGTCTCGTAGCGGAGCGAGAGCTGAGGCGGTTCGACCCCCGCTCGTGACTTGCGGGATACTGAGCCGGCCGCTCAGAAAGCAATGGCAAACTACTGAGCGTAATCTTGCCAAGAGATCAACAGACAGCTGAAAGATGCTGGTGTTGACAGCGATGTCCTGTAAAGGATATGCTATAATCATGAATATGAGAAATAGAGTGCTGAAGTGCTATATAGAGCTGTTTTGCTGCATGGCTCTATCCTGGAATGTAAATGAACGAATTAGGAAGAACTTGCAAGCAACAGAGCTGTTGTTCCTAAGACGGATGTTGCAAATTCCATAGACTGCCAGAGTAACTAATGACGATTGCCTGAAAGAGGCTAATGAAACTAGAACACTATATACAACAATAGGAAAGAGACAAACATATTGTTGTAGTTATGTGATGAGAAGAGAGGCGCTGGGAGAACATCGTGACAACTGGAAAGATCGAGGGGAAGAGAGGCAGAGGCAGACCAAGAGAAACGATGCTGGATGATTCAGACGGTGGCATGGAGGAATATCAGCAGCAGAGCTGATCCAGAACACCAAAGACCGAGATCTATGGAGAGACATGAACGTCGACGCCAGCTTACATGGCACGTGATGATGATGGTGGTATTTAGTCAACTAAAAGAAACTATCTGCATCCAAAGTGATACAAACTCTGCTCAGATCGTCAGAAGAAGTCCCTCCTCCGGGACTGTCTGAGCCCTGTATCTTCCTGATACTTTCTGGGGACTCAATCCTTATCAAGTTTCCTAGGCCTAGGGTTGACCGTGAGGATTCTTCAGCATTCTATATGCCTTGTGCCTTATGCGTCTTCAAGGTCAAGTGGTTAAGTCGCATGTCTCGCGCTCCGAAGGTTGTGGTTCGACCCCGTATTCCGTCAATAGGTTCGTGAGTGCAGCTTTATCGGAGACGCCAATGGGGTCGTCGCTGGAACTACGGAGTTCGTGCTTTGTGCGGGGCTTTCGACAATACGCTCTGCGAATAGAAACCGAACCATATGGGATAAACCCCGGCGCAATAAAGTCAGCCCTCCCACCTTATGTTTTTGTATGCCGTGCTCTTTAATTCAATATAAAATAATACACAGTAATGCAGCTTTACAGAACACAATTACGGAAAACACATGATGTTGCGGCGACTTGTCTTCATCAGCAAACAAATACATACAAACAATACAACATGTAGACACTGGGAAGACACTGCAGTGACTACATTAAGGCATAAGAGCGGGATGAGAAGACTGGAAACATGAAACTATGAGAACAATGAAGAAACAATGGGAAAAATATGCTACATATCTCAGAATCCCAGGCTGTGATACTGATCATTTGATGCAAGTGTATGTCTGTACTTATAGATTTGTCCATGCTTAGTGTATACATGTTTTTCTTAACCAGCCCCTTTCTCGTCTTGGCCAGTGGTTATCTTGTATACTGTTTGCAGCTTAGGGATATGAATGCAGTTTCATAATCGCGACTTGCCTGGTACTTCTTCTTCCTTTGCATCATCCGGAGGGTTTTTTTCGGACGTGATTGCGTTGTGCGTGTTTACAGCAGAGCTGCGTTCTTGCGCCGATAGTCCGACACATCCGACCTTCTGCGGGAATTTGTGGACCGTGTTAACCTTCCCGGGTACCTGGTTCGAAGCGATTTGAAAGCAGATTGCTTTGCTTTAGTTTTAGCAATGGTATAAGCCGGCTCCGTGGCGAAAATGTTACGGAGGTAGTTCGTGATCCCGCCTACCCGCGTTCGAAGCACAGCTGAGCGCGATTTGGCGGCAGACCGCGTTGCGTTGGTTGTTTACGAAATGGTATGAGTGCCGGAAAGCAATAGCAAACTACTGAACGTAAGCTTGCCGAGAGATCACAACAGCAACAAATACTGGTGTTGACTGCAACATCCTGTAAAGGATATGCAACTAACTTACAAGCGCTCTTCAAACAAAGTGTTAGATGTGTATCCTTTACAGGACGTCGCAGACAACCGCATCATTTATTTGCCTTTGATTTCTGAATGACCGGCACTCGTGGCTTCATATGAAAACCAGCGCAAGGCGGTTTTGCTTCCAAATCACCCACAGTTGTTTCGAAGGCGGTATCTGGGATTGCTAATTGTGATCGCAACCTCTTCACCACAGCGGCTATTCAGAAAGCAATGGCAAACTACTGAATGAAAAATTGTCTAAAAATAACAAACAGCCAATAATTGATGGGATTGATTACTGCGTGCTGTAAAGGACATGGAGGTAACGATACTTTCTTTGGTATCTTTTCATGTCTTCTAACGTTGTCCATTTTTATTAAAGTCTATAATGTTCTTGTAGTTTGTCCGTAACGCCACATATTAAATTATCTTGTCGTGTTTCATCGGATTCATGCATAATCACATTTCAGAACTGTATAATATGAATGGCGAGATGTAGAAAGGCGTGATTTGAAAAGAGAACCAAATGTTAAAATTACAATTTCCTTTGTGCGTGCGTGTGTGTGTGTGTGTGTGTGCGCGTGTGTGTGTGTGTGTGTGTGTGATAGATAGAGAGTGTGAGAGAGAGAGTGTGTGTATGTGTAAGATATGTGTGTGTGAGTTTGTGGGTGAGTGTGTTTGTCAAGTGTGAGAAAGAGAGTGTGTGTGGGAGAGTGTGTGCGTCAGTGTGTGTAAGAGAGTGTGAGAGAGTGTGTGAAAGTGTGTATGAGGGAGAGATAGAGAATGAGAGAGAGTATATGCTGGAGAGAGAGAGAGAGCGTGTATCTGATGGAGAGTGAGAGAGAGAGTGTGAGTGATTGTGAGAAAGAGTGTCTGAGATATTGTATGAGAGAGTGTGTGAGCGTGTTGAGAGAGTGTGCGTGAAAGTGTGTGAGAGAGTGTGTGAGAGAGTGTGCGTTAAATTATGTGTGTGTGTGTGTGAGAGAGAGAGAGACAGAGAGACAGAGAGAGACAGAGAGAGACAGAGAGAGACAGAGAGAGACAGAGAGAGAATTTCTGTATGTCTATGTGTGTGATGGAGAGAGCGTGTGTTTGTGAGAGATAATGTTTCCGATGGAGAGTGTGCGTGAAAATGTGTGAGAGAGTGTGTGAGAGTGTGTGAGAGAATGTGCGGGAGTGTGTGTGTGTGGGGGTGTGTGTATGTGTGTGTGTGTGTGGGAGAGATAGAGAGTGAGAGAGAGAGAGTATATGCAGGACATAGTGCGTGTGTCTGATGGAGAGTATGTGAGAGAGTGTGAGAGAGTGTGTGAGAGAGTGTGAGATAGTTTGTGAGAGAGTGTGTGAGAGAGTGTGTGAGAGTGTTGAGAGAGTATGCGTGAATGTGTGTGAGAGTGTGTGTGAGAGTGTGCGTGAAAGTGTGTGAGAGAGTGTGTGAGAGAGTGTGTGAGAGAGTGTGTGAGAGAGAGAGAGTGTGTGAGAGAGAGTGTGTGAGACAGAGTGCGTGCGAGAGTGTGTGAGAGAAAGTGTGCGAGAGAGTGTGTGAGAGAGTATGTGAGAGTGTGTGTGTGTGTGTGATTATGTGTGTGATGGAGAGAGCGTGTGTGGGAGAAAGTGTGATATATATATATATATATATATATATATATATATATATATATATATATATATATATATATATATATATATATATGTGTGTGTGTGTGTATGTGTGTGTGTGTGTGTGTGTTTGTATGTGTGTGTGTGTGTGTGCGCGCGAGTGTGTGTGTGAAACAGTGTATGTGCTTGTGTGTGTGCTCGCTCGCATTTGGCTGGTTGGTTAATTGGTTGGTAACAGTCCGCAAGACATAGACCATAACTCTTAAGTCGGTGCACTGAGGTTCAGTTCGCCTCAGCCCCAAAATCGGTTTGCCCCTTTGGGAGTGAAGTCGGTGTTAAGACTCTCCTCCCGACCTGCTACCACAGTGCCATCTTCACGGGGACAGTGTTACGGATATGTTTCCCCTCTCCAAGTTTCAAAATATATATCTGCCTGGAGACAAATTAGCTGATTAATTGCTATGGGATGATTAATCGTTTCATGGGCTTATATAGCTGAAATGTTGTCATTGCGCTATAATACATGCCTACTACCATATTAACAACTTGTAAGTCATAGCTGTGACACATGATTCAAAATCATCATTATCACCTTCCACTTTTGACAATTCAAATTACATGCGTCGTGGAGAGGAATAATTGGCGTTCCAGCACCCGATAGATGGCATTGGATATTGTACTTGCGTGTGATTGTACAATGTCTTTGATGTCGTCAATCCATGTTCTTCTCGGGCGTCCTCTTGCTCTCGTCGCAGATGATCTTTGATGTAGGGCCAGTGATGGTAGTTGCTTGTGTTGCTTTCTGACGAGATGGTCAAACCATTTGATCTTCTGTCTTTCGTTAAATGTAGCACAAAGTGTTGATCCCTCTGTCTGTCTGATAACAACATTTCTTATTCGGTCTCGGATTGTTAAGTTGGGAGCTCTCCTCAATAATCGAGATGGCGGAGTAAGCAATGTTCGTTGCGATTTGGAGATATAATTATGTGTTTTTTGTGTGTGTTCCTTAAGATCAGTGTGTTCAAATAATGTTGAACCTACGACAGGACCAGCAAACAGGTTGGGAATTTATTTGTTCAAGTGCTATTGCTCCAGAATTATGAAGGAAATTGAAAGAGAAGCGTAACTCAATCAGCGCTCACACCGGAAACACACCCGACAAGCGAATAACAACATTTAAAGTACGAAACAGACAGGAGATATTCGGGACTTGGAATGTTAGTTGACTAGGAGATAAAGCACCAGCTCTCGTAGAGTCTATGGGGAAAAAAAATCAAATATTCAAATATTAGGACTCGCAGATACGAGGAAAACGGGAAAAAAGGGACACACCCCTACTTCCCATTTTCCGCGATCCATTTTTATTTGGTCCAAACCTAATTTTGGTTGGCAGTGAATCTGTTAATTTTAACCTTACCATCTAATGATGCTACCACTAATGATAATGCCACCCCATAGCCAATCTGGTTACTGCATTAAAAGCACCAGCGCAAGTACGTTCTCTTTGATTATGGTAGCACAATGATTATGTGCTCACCGTGTGTGCCAGGAGGCGTGTTAGTGTAGTTGATACGAGACTACGATGGTAATATCATAAGCGTGTCTGACGAGGCTTCCATGCATGTATTCGTCGTCAGTCAACAGAGGAAAAGACCATCCACCTGTTTCTCCGTACATTCAGGCCGACGAAATGTGATGGTTGACAGACCCATAGCAACAGCATAACAGACCTATAGCAACAGTAACCGCCGCCACTAATACTACTACTGCTGCTTCTGTTACTACTATTACTACTACTACTACTACTACTACTACTACTACTACTACTACTACTACTACTACTACTACTACTACTACTACTACTACTACTACTACTGCTACTACTACTACTACTACTACTACTACTACTACTACTTCTACTACTACTATTCCTACTACTACTACTACTACTACTACTACTACTACTACTACTACTACTACTACTACTACTACTACTACTACTACTACTACTACTACTATTCCTACTACTACTACTACTACTACTACTACTACCTACTACTACTACTACTACTACTACTACTACTACTACTACTACTACTACTACTACTACTACTACTACCGCTTCTACTACTACCACTACTACTACTGCTTCTGTTACTACTACTACTACTACTACTACTACTACTACTACTACTACTACTACTACTACTACTACTACTACTACTACTACTTCCGTTTCAACTACCTAATCGGCACAATTCTTTACCACAAAATCACATTGCTCTACTTCACTCTTTGCCCGAACATTATGCCCCATTTTTCCAGATTTAGTTCTTTAAGCTCATTTCCTACATTGTCTCCCCATCTTCTTTGTGCGTGGCCTCTTGGTCTTGAACTTTGGACTTGCTTCAGGCAAGCTTTTTTTGTCTCTATTGTAGGACCAATGCATTCAATGTGGATTTCATCATGTTGAAAGTTGCTGTCTTAATGTAGGATTGAAATTTCGATTTTAGATATTCGATTTTCGACAGGCATATTTATTTAGATGTAAGAATTTCTTCAATCGACAAAAGGCTGGAACTGTGTTGGGTGTTCCTATGGTGAGTACAGCTGTGTAAACAAACTCTCAAATGATATGCTGCATCTTTCTCTCTGTCTCTGTATCACGCCGCCTCTCTCTCTCTCTCTCTCTCTCTCTCTGTCTGTCTGTCTGTCTGTCTCTCTCTCTCTCTCTCTCTCTCTCTCTCTCTCTCTCTCTCTCTCTCTCCTAATCCCCATCTCGATATATATATATATATATATATATATATATATATATATATATGTGTGTGTGTGTGTGTGTGTGTGTGTGTGTGTGTTTGTGTGTGAGTCAATATCACATAACACACAGACCCCCTTTACTTCCCCAAATAGTTTCTGGTAACCAGGTAAGACTGGCTCCGCCTGTTAGACCAAATTAATTACAAATAATTCGAATCGACCTCAATGTGGATCTAACTCATTACATATGCATTGCAAGGTCTATTAAAACATTGTACATGTCCTTTATCGGATGTTCCGGTCAACAATCATATTACATTAAGTAGTTTGTCATTGCTTTCTAACGAGAAGTTAACGTTTATACACAACTTAATGCCGATGTAGGGAATGAAACCTTTAGCTCGTCATCAGGGCACTGGAAGTTTTAGAGAGGGTGCTCTTATTCATTCAATCGCGTCGATTTCAAGCAAATCCTATACGTCAGGTCGATAACAAGAGAAATTAGCCTTAAGACAAAATGTTTTACAGATCGATATATTGTTTAACCTTGTGCAGTATTTGCTTTGCATCTACTCTTGCATGCCCGTAGCAATGTAAACATTAAATGTAGTTGAGAAAACAATGCCGCAAGAAGTGTTCGTGTATTGATGCTTTTCTGAGAGTGGATGTTGGACGTCTCATTTCTGAGACGTTATGCTGAAGTGTTCCGAAAACAATGGGTTCCTAAACGATTAGGAGGAAAGGGGAGAAGATATAGGTTGAATACATACAGGCTTGGGGAATCGATGTGATCGATTCATCTGATTATTGATTTATTGGGTGGTTTGTTGATAGAGAGACAAACAGACAGATATACAAAGGGATTAATCTACCGATGATCGATTGAGTGATCGGACGGCAGGCAGAAGAACGGATACGTAAGTAAACAGACATATAAATAGACAGACACGCAGGCAGTCATGTAAACATATAGATAGACCAGGGGTGGGCAAACTTTTCGTGTCGAGGGCCGCATTGGCAAATGTAAAGCTATTGGCGGGCCGCATATATATATATATATATATATATATATATATATATATATATATATATATATATATATATATATATATATATATATATATATATATATATATCCATTTTGTTTACACCAACCTATCACAATATGTAATTATTAATTATTTATAGGATATTAAGCAGTATAAATAACTAATTATTACAATTTTATTTTACTTATACACTTATACATTATATTTGACAATATGGACAAAAACTTTTACTAATTAGTTAACACGATTTTACAGCTTGTTATTATAACAAATATTCTTTATTATCTATCAATGGCTTTAATTTAGACACAAACCGACTACATTGTCACAATAATTGTTGATTTCTAATGTGATGTATTTAACTGCTTGCAATTTTTGACAAAATTCTTGAAATCTGGAGCAAGTTTACTTGTTGAAATTCGCATGACAGCATGCAAGTTGCAGTCCGACAATAAATACCTATTCTTAGATTTGTTGATCTTCAAGCAAGAGAAAGCAAGTTCGCAAATGTATGTTGATCCAAATAATGATAGAAGTTTAGCTGCAAAGTTTTTTTAAGTTGGGAAATGATTCTTGTGATAAAGATCCATAGAAATCCAGCAAACCATCTGTCTTGAATTTCTCTTTCAGGTCATGATCTGCTTGTAAGTCAAGCAGCTCCAACTGTATGTCCTCTGTGGCTGTATCAGCTTCTGCACTAAAAGGTGAACTGAGAATATTGAACTGTGGCTCTAAGTTCTTGAAATCTTGGAATCTCCATCCAAATTCTTCAATCAATGCATCTAATTGGGCTTTGTATTTTTCAGTCATTTCACCAGAAATGGTTTCTTGTTTCACCAAAGGGAAGTGACAAAATCTTTTTTCACTTGCTTGTCTGGAGAAAAGTGAGAGTTTTGCCTGAAATGATTTTACATATACATACAATTCATGTGCAAACACAACATTGCCCTGAAGTTTGACATTCAGTTCATTTAACCTTTCCATAATTTCAATGGCAAACATAAAGTCTAACTGCCACTCTTTATTGACAATGTTAGTATTAAAGTCACATGCAATGCCCTTCATCTCTAGGAACATCACTATTTCTTCTCTGAGTTCCCACACTCGTCTCAACGCCTTGCCGAGACTCAGCCATCGAACATTAGTATGGTTAAGGACATCGGAATGTTCAATTTCCAAATCGTCAAGTAATGACTTGAACTGTCTGTGATTAAGTCCTCTTGATCTGATGAGGTTGATGACACAGAAAACTGGGTCAATAACATGCTTGATATTCAAAACAGTTTTACACAGACTTTCTTGATGAATCACACAGTGAAGTGGTAATAATGTGTGGTCTGGATATTCTGCTTTAATCTTATCACTTATCAACTTTACCAGACCTACATTTTTTTCCAGTCAAAGCACGAGCTCCGTCAGTTGTAACACTTCCCATCTTGTTCCAAACCAACCCAGTTCTTTCAATACAGTTAGTAACAGCATTGAATATATCATGGCCTGTGAATGTGTCTTTGAGTGACTAACACTCAGTAACTCTTCAGTGAGTTAGAAAGAAGTGTTTATTCCACGTATAAATATCAATAATTGGGCAGTATCATGTACATCGGTACTCTCATCCAATGCAGAAGAGTACCACAAAAATTGTTTACTTGCATCTTGAAGTTTATGCATCAAATTGTCACTGATCTTGTCAACACGCCTGACCACAGTTCTCCTTGATAAAGTAATGTTGTCAAATCTTTTTTTGTTTTGTTTTGTTTTGGTTTTTGTTCTGGACACATAGTGTTTTCTGCATCTAGCAAACATTCCTTGATGAACTCGCCATCAGAAAATGGCCTGTTCTGTTTTACAATTCTGTGTGAGAGCACAAGACTAGCTTCAGTTGCAGCATCTTGAACTGAAGACTGTTTAGTGAAAACAGTTTGCTATTTCTCCAAATTTTTCACCAACTCAAGGCATTTCCTTTCCTTCTCTTCGGTCGTTAAATTATATCCGAAATCGGAATGTTTTGTTTGATAACGTCTTTTTAAATTGTACTCCTTGAAGAGAGCCACTGACTTACGACAAAACAAGCAAACTGATTTGCTACCAACTTTTATAAAACAGTACTTAGTTGTCCATTCATCATTAAAAACACGGCATTCATCTTCAATCTTACGTTTGTTATTGACACTCATCATAACGGTACATGAAATTCTGTAAAATTCAACAAAATAACTTAAAAGCGAATTAAAATTTTTTATTTCTAAATGCCCTGGCGGGCCGCATAAAATCACTTGGTGGGCCGCATGCGGCCCGCGTGCCGTAGTTTGTCCACCTCTGAGATAGACGAAAAGACAGATAGAAGGACAAACAGATCAATCGACAAACAGACAAACAGGCAGAAATACAATCAGACATACATGCAGAACAGACATAGATGTATGTAGATATACAGAGAGACAAATAGACCCAGATAGACAGAAAGACATGTAGACAGGCAGATAGACAGACATAGAGGCAGGCAAACTGACAGACAGACAACTGGACGAACTGACAGACAATTGGCTGGTTGGGTATATGGATGAATGGACATACAGAGTGGCTGTCTGACTGATTGATTGATTAGCCTATTGATTGATTAATCGATTTATTCGATGATTGATTGATTGATTGATTGATTGATTGATTGATTTGTAAACGATAATGGTATATGTTAATTTCTCGCTCGGAATGAGTCTTGGATTGTCCTCTCACACGAAATGCCTGGCGTAACACGTCAAACCACAATAAAACGTAATCCAGGAAGAAAAGTTACCTAATAGTGTATGTCTCACTCGGTCCGAGGGCTAGAGTTTGGATTGCATTCGTAATCCCTTTGCCACACAGCCGTGTTTAGGGCATAATCGACACAAAACATCAGAGCTGATTCACGACTCTGGTGATCGTGTGAGATGGCGATACATGACGGCCCATTCTTATCGGCATGACACTTGACGATGATGATATCATGACACTGACAACACAACCCACTAAGTACCGCCTGGTCCTTGTACACAAATGTACATAAATGCTCCGAATCCATAGGATACCACTCTGCACGAAGCAGGTCTGTCGTCTACCTTCTCAGCATGCTCCGTGAGTGAAGCCGTTACATCTCATGAAATCTCATCATGTTACTCTTGTACCTTGCGGTGTCGAGGTGAAGTGTAAACAGTGGGAGAGTGCCCGATTATGGACTTCATGTATCGATATTTCCATGGAAGTATAAACGGAATCCGTTACAATCACTACAATAAGGAACCATGAACAAAATATCAGAAACAAATCTATCAAAATAAGACGGAAATAAACAAACCAGAAGAAACACTCTACAACAACAGAACGATTCAATGAAAGAAATGTAAAAACAGATAACGGTAGGTTTCACATTGGCATCAATTAACAAGAGTTTAATGGATTCAATGAACCGACCATTCGTTATATGACGATCAATAATGGCAGGAAAATTACCAGAATTAGCGAATTGCAACAATATAATCAGTAAATCTTCGCCAAATGCACTCTTAATGAACATGTAACCGCATTATAAAATTGAGTTAAGTTGTTGCTCGGTAGATGTGTGACACGCATATGAGCTGACGATGGATTGTCATCAAAATATACATTATTTCTATGTCTGTCTGCATGTAGATCTCTGTGTGAATGTCTGTTTGTTAATGTCTCTGTTCGTCTTTCACTTTCTCTGTCTGTCTGTTTGCTTGTTTGTTTGTCTATCTATGAGTATGAATTTCTGTGCATATCCATGTGTATGTCTGTCTGTCAGAATGTAATTCCGTCTGTTTCAACGTCTCTATGTCTGTCAATGACTGCCTGTCAATGTATGTCTGTCTGACAGTCTGTTTACTAGTTTGCCTGTCTGTCTATGTGTACGCATGTATGTTAGTCAGAATGACTGTCCGTCTGTTTCTCTGTCTGTCTGTCTGTCTGTCTGTCTGTCTGTCTGTCTGTCTGTCTGTCTGTCTGTCTGTCTGTCTGTCTGTCTGTCTGTCTGTCTTTACGTTTTAGAAGAGTCGACTGCAAGATAAGCCTGTAATGCCCAATGTATTATCTTGTGAAAATAAAGTTTGTCTGCTTATGCAGTTCAGTGTGTCACTCTGGTTTTCTGGTTGTCCGGTCACCTATCTATATGCATGTGTGTCTGTTTGTCTCTTTGATTGTCTATCTGTCTTCAGTGGTCAGGGTGTCAGCTTGACCCAAGGCAAGTGGGTCATGTGGCGTCTAATGAAGCTATCGCCCCCCCCCCCCTGAAACATTTAACATTATGTTAACAAAATTAATGTCCATTTATTGTGTTTAGCTCTTGGTAACCAGTATGTTTATCCCCAGACCGCTACCGCCCATCTACCTGCCCGCCCGCTCTTCCTTGGTCTGTCTCTCTGTGTGCTCGTCGATCACGCCAGCTGGACACCCCAATTACCGTAGAAGGAAGTTCGCATATTCATTAAACGTAACACTTTCTTCAATCAAACGAATCACTGGCTTCAATCAAACGTAACACGACATGCAATCAAAGCCGACAGACTGGCATCATAACGTGAATTGGGTTGCACTACTTCTTCAAGACTGTGGCACCTTACATCCAAACTTCCACAAGCATTTTTCTGGTTTTCTTTCCCTAGCGTTTGACTGTCTTCAGTCTACTAAAAGGCAGCGGGTGTGTGTCTTTCTTCGTCTAGTTTCAATCTCTTGGCCTGTACGACATGGGAGACCCTACCAGTAGCTGTACCACTACCGGGGTAGCTCTTGGGGTCACTGGAACACCTGCATATTATCTTTCACCTGTGTAGTAGACTTGTGAGGGTATCCATATGCAACTACAGTGATCCATTACAATTCAAACTATACCACGGTCTTGTTATTGTTGATTTGTTTGCTGATGAAGGCATTGTATCTGCAAGAACCACTCTATCAGTCTTGTGTTCTTGTCATCATCATCCAGTGACCTGTCCTGTACAAAACGCCCCCCACCTCCCCATAACAGTCTCTCAATATTACTCCTCATCTTAAGTCAGATGTGCTATCATGTGTAAATTATCTGTCACATCTTGAATTCATTTACAATGTGATCTTTCGCATTTCCGCTTCCTTGGTACACCTCCTTCTAAAGTCATATTTTCCCAAAACATTCCTGATCTTTTTACATAGCCAAGAAATGTCATTCCTGAATTGTATTTGTTTTTATAACCAACCCTCTTCAGTATTGAGTTCATGTAGGAAACATCTGTTTTTCTTATTTTCGTAACAAGAATTTAACTGATTCAGTGCCGTTTGTGACATTTCATTTAGACAGAATATAATATTGGAACCGACTAATCATTTCTCATCTTTACATGTTTGCGAATCTACTGAACACAGCATTACGGTCCGATGTGTTTGTGTGTTTATTATTTGATCTATTCTGATTATAATATAAAATTATGAGACCTATGGTACTATCCCAATGATTTGATACGCATTCTGTCCGTATTCCATAGTTGTAAGTTCATCTTTATGATAGACCTGGCTAATGAAGACATATTTTTTTAAAATCCCGGTCGGTAACTATAGCTTTGGTTCCGTCGCCCTGCTACTGAGGGAGTGCGTGGCGCGACTCTGTGGGCTGTGATATTCACGTGGAATGCTTATACATGTCGGCTTTTGTTTGTACAGTGACCTGCATGTTCGGAACAATGGTTACCGGCTGTTGCTGATTTGAATGATTTGCCTTTTCGGTTCACGAGTGCATTTTTCATGAGACTCCTAGGAATCGGCGCTGGAGCTACGGAGTTCGTCCTTTATGCGACGTTTTCAGCAGGTCACCCTGCGGATAGGGACAGAGCCATGTGAGAAAACCCGGGTCTTTGAGGTCTTTCTGGTGAATGCCGATTCCATCGACGATGAACTGTGGTTTTCTTGGATGACTTTTGTGTTTGCATTCTGGCGGCGGCATTATACACAGTGTACTTGTGCGGGCTGTTGGATTGCCAAGACTCCTGTCTGTTCCACTTTTTACTTTGGATAGTGGGGAGCATTTTGTGTGATATTCACTGGCACAGGAACGGAGCATAATGGGGACGACCCGTTGCCGTGAAGTTGGAACCTCAACTAACTAACTAACTAACTAACTAACTAACTAACTAACTAACTAACTAACTAACTAACTAACGCCTTTAAATTTTATGTTGTCTAATGCGTCTTTTAATCTCTACTTCCCTTTTCTCCTTCTATGAACGCCTAACAATACTATGTGTGTTTGTTTATGAACTGTCTTAGTGATTTCCTGTGTAAGACGTTTAGATAGAAGGGAGATATATCTCCATACTAGAGCCATCGTTTCGCTTCGTGGTATCTTGCGCAATTTTAATTCTCCATCCAATCGTCATGCGCCATGCTTATAAGCGTGGACGGTCTTGTTTTGCCAACTCACTCGATCACCAGAGTCGTGGATCAGCTCATTCAATGGAAATTTCCATTATAATACGTGCTCACTTGATTGCGTATCATGTTTGTTCCAAACCCACATTTTTGCTTTTCGATGAAACAGTTACTACTCTTCTGTAACACTTACATTGTATAGCCAATATGTCCTTTTCGCCGGCTTCCTGGCCCAGAGGTTAGCGACTGTTCTCCGTAATCTCGTATACTCTCGTAAGTAACGTGACGACGGTGAGAATCAGCAGTGGTTCGAATCGCGTCAGTAACTTACGGAGTATGTGAGCCGGCCGCTCAGAAAGCAATGGCAAACTACTGAGCGTAATCTTGCCAAGAAATCAACAATCAGCTGAAAGATGATGATGTTGACAGCGATGTCCTGTAAAGGATGTGCAAACATATATGTCATTTTCAGCAGAGTCGTTAAATATCACAGTATCACACTGTATGTTGCCACATGAAGTTCACGTGCTCTCGGGCTCTGAATTTTAGAGTTATGTCTGAGCGGCTGGCCGAGTGGCTAGAACGCCGGACTCCCATTCGGGAGACCCGGGTTCGATTCCTCGGTAAGGTGTGGGAATTTTTTCTGTCGGGGGCAAAAAGAAAATTCTAACCTGCACAGTTGGCGGCGACTGCACTAGCCAGGCGGCCTTAATTCCTCAGGCTCAAAGACCCCTCTGCCATCCACCTCAAGGTACTATATTGGCAGTAAATGACAGTTTTTGATAGTCTCTCCAAACCGGCTCCGTGGCGTAAGGGTCACGAAAAAAATTCGCATTTCCGCATACCGCGTTCGAAACACAGCTGCGGGCGATTTGGAAGCAGCTCGCCTTGCGTTGGTTTTAATACAGCGGTGTGAGTACCGGTCGCTCAAAAATCTATGGCAAACTACTTAATATAAACTTGTCAAGAAATTACAGTATGAAAATGCTGGGGATTTCTGCAATGTCATGTAACGGACATGCAACTAGCTATCCCAGTTCATTACAGCTTTAACAGAGTAAGTGCCATTGGATGATTAATTGTCCCAATCGACTTCTCGCATCTGCCATGGTCTTATATACAGTAGTTTTCCCTACGTAACCATCTTATTTTGATGTATAATACGACATCTCTGCTTCCATATTAACAACGTTTAAGTCATAACTGCCACAGCCCTACTTCCCATTTTTCGCTATCCATTTTTGTTAGGACCAAACTTACTTTTTGTTTGGGACTGAATCTGGTAAATGTTTTAGTATTTGCAGTTCTATATTTGCCTTTCTTTCAACATCTGTCATCAGATTTCCATTGCCCGTTACCAGTGAACCTAGATCGTCAAATCTGCTCACTTTCGTAAAGCGTTCCATTGCTAAATACATTTATTGACACAAATGTTTGACCGGTTGCAATTAGTTTTGTGTTCTGTTGCACTGACATATACATTTTGATTTTTGCTTCGTTTTTGCAAAGAATGCACGTTGAAACTAATAGTTTACCACTTAACTGCCTTGATTGTTCATTGCATTGTCAAACTTACCTCGATTTGATATCATCATCATCATCATCATCATCATCATCATCATTATTTACCGTGCCAATAAGCGTGGGAGGTCATGATTCGCAATTTCAGACGATCAACAGAGTAGTGGATAAGCGCTGTGATTTTATCTCGGCCATGTCACGTGGCCAAACCATTTAGATATGTACTTTACTGTCTTCCTCTTGATCTTTTCCCGTCAATCTTTCCAGTTTCATTACGTTTTCCAGTTTATTTCTTCTCATAACGTGTCCAAAAAATACTGACTGTCTACGTCTAATTTCTCTAATTACTTTACTGTTTTCATTTGTTTCGTCTAAGACGTACTCATTGGGTTTTATGTATTCTTTGCATTTTCCACATTTCCACTGCCATTAGATCTTGTTCAGCTTGTCTGTTCATTGATCACGTTTCACATCAATATAAAAGTACAGGTTCTTTGTTGTATTTCAACACTCTTTTTTCGTTGCAATTGACATATTTGTTATTGGTCGATATGTTTTTCCAATTTGTAAAAGGCTACCTTTACCATAGCGATTCTAGTTATAATCTCTTCAAGGCACCTCCCATCAGATATTATGACTGCCCCGAGATAGGTGTGCTGATTCATTTATTTAAGAATATACCCATTTACTTGTATATTACATTGTGGTATTTCCCTCTTCCTAGTGACGACCATAATCAATATCTTCTTGTAAATTAATTCTAATCCTAGTTGTTCACTGTGTACAATAACCACTTGCTTTCACTGTTTCCATCCAGCCCTGCTGTATGCTACAATCTTCAGCAACGTCACCACAATCTTTCAGCAGTTCTATTCCAGCTTTGCCCGGTATCACGATATGCTCAACAGCGTCCGTGAGTTCATGAAGCTGCATGATGTTCCCAAATCTTTGAGTGAGCGAGTTATGGATTATATCGTGTCCACCTGGGCCATTACAAAAGGAATTGACGCTGCCAAGGTAAGGATTTTTCTTGTGTTGCCTTTTTTCGCGGTAAAGTTCTCGTTCTTGTGGCTAAGATCAAAGTGTAATATCTGCGCTTGATCTAGCCAGGGCCACATGCAGAGGCGGTCATCCGAATGACATACATGAACGTGGAGCCTCATGGGACAGCATTGGCCCCGGGGGAACCACGATCCCGCAAAAATCCGGGGTACTTTAATTAGAGCAAATGGAAGATGTATTAAGGCGGTTACATGTAGAATAGACCGGGCAAAATCAGCATTTCACTCATCTTTACCATGTGCCATGCTCATAAGCTTGCTCTTTTCCTCTCAATCTTGCCAGTTGTCAGCAGGTTCTCAAATCTATGTCTTCTCATGGCGTGCCCAAAATAATCTTGACTATCTACGCCTAATCTTTATAATCAGTTTACGGTTTTCATTTGCTTCTTGTAGGACTTGCTCATTGGTTGTTTTTTTTTTTTTTTTCTGTCCATGGTATGCTTTGCATTTTCCTTGGAAACCACATTTCCATTGCCATAAGATGTTTCCCCCTCTTCCTCATCGATCTTCATCTCCTCCCTCTTCTTCTTCTTCTTCCTCTTCACCTCCTCCTCCTCCTCCTCTTTCTCTTTCTACTTTTCATCTGTCTTGTTTTCCTGCTACACCCACCTACGAAAGAAGAAAATGAAGACAGAAATATAAGGGCGTAACACCATTAGTCCAAATGTATCCATTAATGTGGCGCCAAGAATTACAGCACTAGATGACACCCACCCTAAAGACGCCTCTGCCCCTGGTACAGCCAAATGTGACGAAACCAGAAAGACAAGCAGAGATGGTCAGGACTAAGTGACAGCCTGGCACGAGAACATTAGCCACGATTGCTTTTGTTATCTGGCTCGTTTTCCTGTTACCGTTGACCCGGAAGTACGTGTGGGGTAGTAGACGAGCACTCAACGAATTAACGCGGACGACGTATTCATCTTCTCTCTCTCTCTCTCTCTCTCTCTCTCTCTCTCTCTCTCTCTCTCTCTCTCTCTCTCTATTTCTCTGTCTCCTCTTTCTTTCTTTCTGTCTTCCTTTCCCTCAAACATTTTCTTTCTTTCTTTCTTTCTTTCTTTCTTCTTTCCCCACTTTCTCTCATCTCTCTCTCTCTCTCTCTCTCTCTCTCTCTCTCTCTCTCTCTCTCTCTCTCTCTCTCTCTTTCTCTCTCTCTTACCATCAGTCTCATAGTTTCCGTCTCTCTTTCTCTCTCTCTTACCATCAGTCTCATAGTCTCCGTCTCTCTCTCTCTCTCTCTCTCTCTCTCTCTCTCACATGCTCACACGCTCTCTCTTTTATTTTCTCTCTCTCAATCCACCATCCTCTCTCTTCCTTTCTATCTCTCACTATATCTCATTCTCTCAATCTCACTCTCTGTCACTCTCAATTACACTCATCTCTCTCAATCTCTCTCACTTTCTCTCATTGGCTGTCTTTCCTTCACTCTCACTTTCTGCCTCTCACTCATTCCCTCGCATACTCTCTTCCTATCTCACACTGTCTCCCAGTTACTCATACTATGTCTTCTTTTCTCTCAGTCTCTCTCACTCTCACCTATTCTCTCACACTCTTTCTGCCTCTCTCTTCTCTCTCTCTCTCTCTCTCTCTCTCTCTCTCTCTCTCTCTCTCTCCCTCTCTCTTTAACTACTCACGCAAAATCTCCAAATTGGGATACTTACCACCAATATAGGGTTTGTTACATTATGATTCTGGTATACACATATTTAGACCCTAGTCAGTTCTACGGAGTTCGTGCACTGTTATGAGATTCTCTTATTGTGATCTATGGAAGAAGAAACAAGCAACTTAAGTAGCACAACTACTGTATGTTTCTAAAATACTCCGCGATGAGATAAGCCACCGTTTCGGAGCATATGCAACCTGGACATAATAATAATAACAATAATAATAACCATAATATTAATATGTCACACGATCCTAAAAGATCATATGATCTAACCACGGATAGGTGACTATTTCCTAGAAATAGCTCACAAGATAATTGCCCTACTCCATCCGTCACTCTCTCAGAGAAATGATTACACCTAAGGGAATGTTGCACATTGATTAGAGAAGTGTGGAATGGACAGATTGTTTACACAAACACATTCATCCAGATCAGAGTCAGGCTCTTAAGATAGACTAATTGAGACACAAAGTCCCATTCGTTCAATGAATTAGCAAAATCAATGCTGAAACTATGACAATATTACGTTAATAAAGACTGACTAGACAAGAGGAGAATAACTGTGCAGATCATAATGGAAATGTTCCTTTAATAGAATCTGTCTGATTTAGAACTGATGGTGTCTGGATGTGTATGTCCTCATCGGGCGGTGGATTAACTTGAATGTTGTAGTGAGTGTTTGTAGGTGCTAGAACTCTGCAGTAACTGGAGAACATAGTCACCGTGTAAGTCTCCACTCCCTTGAACTGACGATATACATGTTTACAGACAAAGGTTTACATTCACTTCCACACGATACAGTCTTCACAGAGGCACTTCGTCGACATTTTCTCAGGATGCTTACAAGTCCTGCGGTCGGCTCACATTAATTGACCATTTGTTGATCGGTTAATTTAAATTTTAAAACCCGAGTTGTAGAAAAAAGAGAGAATTCTGCAGTAGAAAAAAGGAGAACCCGGTGAGTACGTCCAGCCTCACACGGGTGTTCATCCTCACCCGTCATTATCCACTATTATTCAACTCAAGACATCCTTTAGATCGAAACGAACAGATCAACAGACCACATCCACATCCAGACCCCATTCCTCCTGACAAGAGATAGTTTTCCGAGAATGATAAAAGACAAAGAATCATTGGCCTTCGATAGTTGTCCTACATAGAATTCTAACGGTGATACTAATTTATCCTTCACTCGGAACCAGTCCTCGTAGTATTTTATACCAAATATAAGGACAATAGCTACCAAAGTAATCTAAGGAAACAGTAGATAGATATAGAAAGCTCTGCGTTACAGCACGCGACGTGTTAATGAGAAGATTAATTTCACCTAATTCCCCGAGAAAGGAGACAATCAATTTATATTCACCCGTAGAATTATATGTCAAGTGAGTTTTTGCGATAGTCTTCCTCTAACAAGCTCCAGGATCCTAAAGAGCCCAAGAAAACTAATAGAACAGAATGTTGAAAGACCTCTAGCCATTTTTCTACCCGGCCTAACTGACGGTTGACCTATCAGGGCAGAAATGAAACTACAGCACTTTCATTTATTCGTTCATTCACGGGGGAAAAAAATGATTTTAGATCTATTTAACCACCTAGGAAAATAGAATGTATGCTTACCTAGCTAATAGACCAGAACTCCTTAATGGAACTGGTCAATCTTCCAGAGAACGAATCTTCTAGAACTTTACAGAACACACAGTGCATCTGTTCTCCTCCCTGACAAAAAAAGCAACTGACAATGGTTTTTTAATCTAACTTAAACTTGAACGTCACTTATGACGTGTTTAGTCAGCGTTCAGTGAAGGGTACAACAACGAAGATTCCCTACTCCAACAAGATGCACACTAGCTGAAAGAAAGACATACGAAGTTCAAGCTAAGAATATCAATGTAATAATTACAATATACGAAAATTAATACAAATATGGTTTATTATTAATCACCAGGTGATGTTTTAGTGGAAATTACTGCATGAGTGTCATTCAGCAGACTCGAGAGTGGCCGAATCGGTGACAATAATAATAAAAATAACAATAATATTAAAAATAACAATACTTTTAAAAATAACAATAATATTAAAAATAACAATAATACATCTTGTATGTCCTTGGCAGGAAGTTGCGTTCAATCCCAGGAAGATTTTCCAGGCAAATTTACGTTCAGAATGTCGATTCTGAACGACAAGTCAACGTTTCAGTGTAACTTAATGCTGGTGTAGATAATAATAATAATAATAATAATAATAATAATAATAATAATAATAATAATAATAATAATAATAATAATAATAATAATAATAATGTGGACACCTTACTTTTCAGGTGCTCAACTACTGTCCCAAGGACATGAAGGCCGACCTGTGCGTGCACCTCAACAGAAAAGTGTTCTTGGAACACCCCGCCTTTCGACTGGCCAGCGACGGCTGTCTCCGGGCTCTAGCTATGCATTTTAACATGACCCACAGCGCCCCAGGCGACCTGATCTTCCACCAGGGAGAGAGCCTTGATGCCTTGTGTTTCGTTGTGTCTGGGTCGTTGGAGGTGATTCAGGATGAGGAGGTGGTGGCCATACTGAGTAAGTTCACTCGTGTTGGGTGTGGTTGTATTCACTCTTGTTAAGGGTGGTTGTAGTTCACTCTTGTTAAGGGTGGTCGTAGTTTACTCTTGTTAGGTGTGGTCGTCTTGGAGTTGTGGGACGGAGGCATTTTATTTAGGCGCTCGCTCGCTTTGAACTCAAGCGTAGTCCATACACACTATTTATGGTAGTGATGGACTGAATTTTGCGTGTGGATTAGCCTTCCCTATTAACAGTGTTCATCGCCATCAGGCGAACCCACTCTGACTTCAGAGGTACTTGTAATTTACGCCCCCAAGTCAAAGACGATAGATCAACATTTTAGTCCAACTCTCCGGTGTAGGGGGTTGAATCCCTTATCTCGGCATCAGTACACAGGAAGTTTAAGAACACACGTTCTTATCCATTCGGCCATGCTGACCTACATTTGATATTAAGTCGTGCTTCCTGCTTTCCTTGTGACTACATTAAGACGTGACGACAGAATGGGATTTTTTTCATCTTTCCTGCTTTCCCTGAAGATTATGCAGAAGGTTCCAAAGTGTACAGCTGTCTACCATCCTAACTTTTCCGGATATGTCCTCGTTTCTTTTTTTTTAAACTCCTCTGACAATCCGGGAGGAATTTATAAAATTTTATAAAATATTAGTGATTAGTTAACAGACTAGCTGGCCGAGTGGCTAGAATGCTGAGTTTTCCTGTGAGAAATCCTAGTTCAAATCTTTGTCCATTTGCTTCTGTCGGGGCCAAATAGAAAACCCTAACCTGCACAGTTCTCGGCGACTGCACTAGCCACGAGGCCTTGATTCCTCAGGCTGAAGATCTCCACGTCCCCCGCAAGTTACACTAGGTAGCAGATGACAGATAACGGTGATTAGTAAGGATCATGACTATCACACTCCGGACAAGTCCATAGGTGCTCCGATCTCCTCGTTAAGATCTCCGCCAGCTTATACTGACTGATCGTACCTGTGTGGGTTTATCAAATATCTTCTGCTCTTGACAAAATGTTCGTGTCTGGCGGCTCCCCGCTCCACTTCCACCTCTCTCACTCTGGACAAAGAAGCAGATTTCCAGTTTTCCTTAAAGTCACCCAACGGGCATTTTCTCATTACCCCATATCCCGTTCAACCTCAAAATGTTACTTGCCTATCCTTTACATGCCGTCACTCATATCATTGTACAGTAACCAATGCAAGGCGGTCTGCTTCCAAATCACCAGCATCTGCGTTTCGAACGCGGTATGCGGGATTACGAATTGCTTCCTTACCTCCATCGCCACAGAGCTGGCCAATCTCAGAAGAGAAGTTATAATTAGGGCCCACCCCGGCCTCAGATTAATAATTTTTTTTTTCGCGTTTCCATCCTGTTTCAGGATAATGCGGTCAACACCAGCATCTTTCAGCTGTATGTTGATTCCTAAGCTAGATTACGCTCATCAGCACGCCACGACTTTCTGAGCGACCGGCTCCATACTCTCATAAGTCACTGGTGCGACTCGAACCGCTTTCAATTCTCGTGCACTCACGTCAACAACGAGAGTGTTCGGGATTACGAAGAAAGCTGCTAATCCCTCGGCCATGGAGCCGGCTAGATTAATAATCCTGTAACCAAATCCACCATATCTTGGAAATTAATGTAAAAGGGATTGTTGTCCTTAGAAAGACATGGCTAATAATAAGTCATCTGTTCGTCTAGCAATTCTTATAGTGATGATGATGTTAGGCCTATCCTTTGCGCTGCCCATCTCGACCATCACCTTGTTAGCCATCCGACCTGTCCGCTCGTTGTCTTTTACGCCTGAGTGCCCCTGTACATTGATTAAAGTTAGCTTGACTAATTGTGATGTGCTTGTAGGTGTTAGAACTCTGCGCTTATGGGAAATCAATCAATCAATCATTGTGATGTGCTCAGTTTTTTTTTTTTTTACATCCACTCATATCATACGAATCCAGTATGGACCTTCTTGGGCATGTTCCATGAATCGGTCAGTATGCATGCGTGTCAATTCTTTTGCGAGCTGAGCCAACTCAGGGCTTTGGTTACAGCCATTGCTCCCACGGCGAGGCTGCTTGTTCTCACGACAAGAGCACCTCTTGCTTCCTAGATAGTCTTGCAGCTGGAGCTTGCTGAGAATGCCCATGCACTTGGCTCACACCGGACTATCGAGCCATCCGCAAGCACCATTGTATTTTCCTTATTCGGTGTTCTCCTGTATTTGCGCTTTGACCTCTAAGACAACTTTGCGGCGGGTCGTCTGTATTTTCCTGTATTAGCGCTTTGACCTATGTGTCTACTGCGGCGGGATCTTTGGTGGTTTCCTGCATTAGCGCTTTGACCTATGTGGCTAATGCGGCGGGATCTTCGGTGTTTTTCCTGTATTAGCGCTTTGACCTATGTGGCTAATGCGGCGGGATCTTCGGTGTTTTCCTGTATTAGCGCTTTGACCTATGTGTCTACTGCGGCGGGATCTTTGGTGGTTTCCTGCATTAGCGCTTTGACCTATGTGGCTAATGCGGCGGGATCTTCGGTGTTTTCCTGCATTAGCGTTTTGACCTCTTAGTCAACTGTGGCGGGTCTTCAGTGTTTCCTGTATTAGCGCTATGACCTCTGTTTCTACAGTGGCGGAACCTTGCTCTCTGCAACTCTTGCCAAGAGTGATATGGACAGAGATGGTAGCACTAATGTCCCAAGTTAAATATTCAATAAAATAAGCACCAATGCAGACAACGTATGTGGACTTGGGGTAGTAAACGCAGTTTCACAATACCAATATATCGGGTTAATTCATTTCAATTCTACTTTATTTTAAAAGGCACGCAGGCCTGTCTTACATTCTGCCCTTCCAATCACTCATCTCTCATTCATTTCCTTATCTATAAGGTCTACAATTCTCCTAGGATCGACAGCTGGAGATTTGGGAGCAGGTCGCTCTGCGTTGGTTTTCACAGTGAAATATGAGCGTCGTCCGCTCAGAAATCAGTGGTAAACTATTAATATTGATTACAATTGAGTAACATTGCCGAGAAAATCACAAGCAGCCAACAAATGTTGGGGTTGACTGCGACATGTCTGTATGTCTGTTCTATAGTCTGATGTGTCTGTTGTATTCTGTGATATGTATGTTGTATACTCTGACAAGTCTGTCTGATACTCTGCCATGTATGTTGCGTAGTCTAGCTTGTATGTTGTGTATACTGACACGTCTTTTGTTTTCTCTGATTGTCTGTTTTATACTCTGACATGTAAGTTGTATATGTCTGGTTTATATTCCACGTGTCTGTTTTATACTATGACAAGTTGATTGTTTACTCTGGCGTGCTTGTGCCATACTCTGACGTGTGGTTTGTTGTGTCTTGTTATAGTCTGATGTATCTGTTTTATAGTTTAATATGTCTGTTGTATAGCTTGGTAAATCTATTGTATAATTCGATATGTCTGTTGTATAGTTTGATATATATGTTGTGTAGTTTGATATGTCTGTTGTATAGCTTGGTAAATCTATTGTATAATTCGATAAGTCTGTTGTATAGTTTGATATGTCTGTTGCATAATTTTATATGTCTGCTGTATAGTTTGATATGTCTGTTGTGTAATTTGATATGTCTGTTGTATAGTTTGATATGTCTGTTGTATAGTTTGATATGTCTGTTATATAGTTTGATATGTCTGTTGCATAATCTGATATGTCTGTTGTATAGTTTGATATGTCTATTGTATAGTTTGATATGTCTGTTGGATAGTTTGATATGTCAGTGTATAGTTTGATGTGTCTGTTGTATAGTTTTATATGTCTGTTGGATAATTTGATAAGTCAGTGTATAGTTTGATGTGTCAGTTGTATAGTTTTATATGTCTGTTGTATAGTTTTATATGTCTGTTGTATAGTTTGGTAAATCTATTGTATAATTTGATATGTCTGTTGTATAGTTTGATATGTCAGTGTATACTTGGATGTGTCTGTTGAATAGTTTGATATTCTGTGATATACACCGATATGCCAATTGTAATACCCCAGTATGCTTGTTGCATGCACTCATGTGTCTGTTGTTTGTCCCAATATATCTGTTGCATGCACTCATGTGTCTGTTGTTTACCCCAATATGTCTGCTGCATGCACTCATATGTCTGTATTCTACTCAGATGTGCCTTTGACATACTCCGTCGGATCTATTCTGCTCACAAATGAGAACGATGTATCCACAAATGGATCTCATATACTACCATAATAACCAGTCGGCCCCCCTGATGCGTCTGTTGTTTCCTGTATAAGTGCGAATCAATCCACTTCTCCTGTTGCAATAATAGCTGGGGTGTTTCCTCAAACTGACATCATTGTGTTTCTCGTCTGCATATTACTGCAGTTCCTTTCTTCTCGTAGTACTTTCTAGAAGCTATTTAGTTCACTAATGATATTTCCGTGTTAGGTGTGCAACGAGATGTAAATGTGCGTCAGTGTGGGGGAGAAAGCCGTTTCGTGTATATCCCCGTTCGGCTTTTTCAGTCGCCGTATCAGGGAGCGCCGGTGTGTTATCAAAGTGTGTACAAGTGTGTTGTTTGGGCGTGGCTTGCTGGAAGACAAACATTAATATAGCATTAGATGTGTTAATTAAAGTAATGTAAATTATTTACAGCGTATAGGGGTTCGTGAATGCGGTTTCATAATCACCCCGACATACCGGGTCGAGGGTACGAAATTAGTCGCAGGTGATTTAGGAGCAGATCTCGTTGCGTTGATTTCGATAGTTTAAGCGTCGGTTGTTCAGAAAGCAATGGAAAATTGCTGCCGATAAAATTGCCTAGTAAATCATCAAGCGAACTTCTTTTTTAAACTGATTTATTGGCAATCAAAAAGTAGATTTGGACCAAACAAAAATGGATGTTGTAAATGGGAAGTAGGGGTGTGTCACTTAAAAGTTGATAATATGGTAGCAGACATGTTATATTATATATTAATACATAGGGCAAATATGCCACAATACATTGGGCACTCTAATGTATTGATATTTTAACTATAGTTTGAACAGCAAAAATAATTCAAATAATGTTAAATTATCTAATACATTTTGGAAAAATGGGAGACAATTATTCAAACGTTTTCACATACCAAGGTAAATTGCCTTCATTTTGTGATGGTAATCCTATTGAATTAAATTAATAATAACAAACACATCACTTTTTTTCACAAATATCACAAGAACTGCTACTCAGGACTATCAGAATATAATTATAACATCACATTTTAAGGCACATCATTTTCACACAAAATTGAAAAAAAAAGTTAGGTAAACACTGGGCAGATTTGTACTCACTAAAATGAGAACCAATGTATACACTATTTTATATTTAGTTATGATTACTTACAATACTGCTCAGCTTATTTGTGATAAACAAATCAAATTTAGGGGCACAGGTGTTTCCCATTAGAGCAAGCATAATTCAACACGTGTCATCATATGCTTATAGTTTTGTTTTCCCTATCAACATCAGCTAAATCATTTAACTGAATAACTACATTTCTGTACGCGCCATCAGTATTAGAATCTTTGATAAAGCATATTTATTGATAAACAAAATGACAGACAGACGTGTAGATAAGTAGGTCAGTAGCTAGGAAGTTGAACGGGCAGGCAGTTTGCTAGCTAGCTAGATAGGTAGCTAGCTAGCTAGATAGGTAGGCAATTTGCAAGATAGTTATGAGCTTGGAGCAAGTATGGGAATGTTTCCAGTGCTGTGCTGTCAGTTCTTGACTAAGCTCATCTCTTTGCTAGATTGGTTGATATGCAGTTGAGTTGTTGAGTTGAGTTGAGTTAAGAACCGACATCACTGCACTCAGGACATTCCCATGCTCCGTTCCCTCGTTCAACAGCCAGCGAAGAGTCATACTACTAATCGTTCCCACCGCTATATGATTAAAACTTCTCCTAGTCCTCCCTCTCAGTTTTGAGATTCTTTCAGAACCCCTGCCGATCCCCCGCAATCTCATTCTTTCTACATACGGGTTCTGAGTCTGTTCTCCCGCCTTCTCTACCTGGTCGCACAAACGCACGACCACCTCCCCCTGATATGCAGTTTGCTAGGCAATTAGGTAAGTAGGTAGGTAGTTAGGTAGGTAGGTAGGTAGGTAGGTAGCATGCTAGGTAGGTGCGCAGATAGATATGTAAACAGTTTGCTAGGTAGGTAAATAAGTAGACAGGTAGAAAGATAGGTTTATAGGAAGGCAGGGGGCAAAGACTGACCATCCGTGCACTCAATCCTACAATATATCATGGCACTATTATATTAAAGACTTGGAGCAAGAAACTGCTTTTAAACATTTATTTTGCCAGTGAGGTAGTGGACATGTAGATAAGTGGATTTATGAATAGATGGATAGATTCTGCAAGTTAATATTTTGCTGTTGGCAGTGAATCTTGGAATGCAAATGAACACATTAGGAAGAATTTGGAAGCAACGGAGATGTGGTTCCTGAGACGAATGTTGCGAATTCCTTGGACTGCCAGAGTAACTAACAATGACTGCCTGAAACAGGCTAATGAAACTAGAACATTATATACAACAATAAGAAAGAGACAAACAGCTTTCTTTGGTCATGTGATGAGAAGAGAGGCATTGGAGAACATCGTGACAACTAGAAGGAAGAGAGGGAATAGTGGCAGAGGCAGACCGAGAGAAATGATGCTGGATGGAGGATTATCATCAGCAGAGTTGATCCAGAAAACAAAAGACAAAGACCGAGATCTGTGGAGAGTCATAAACGCCTACGCCAGGTGACAGGACACTTAATAATGATGATGAATGTCTTGCTTCTATGAAACACACACACACACCACACACACACACACACACACACGCACGCACGCACGCACGCAAGCACGCACGCGCGCGCGCACACACACACACACACTCTGTATCATTTTTCAATGTAGTCACCACTGCGTTCAATGCAAGTCCTCCAGGGCTGATAAAGTGTTTGGATGTCTGTAGAAAACATCGACTCTGGGGGTAACTACTCGGTGTGCCTGACCCGGTCGTGAATAGTCTGTCACAGAAGTCACCCCGTTTTGAAACGTGCTACTCCACTCATACACTTGTTGGACTGACATGCATGCATCACTATACTGAACCTTCATTCGCCGATGAACGTCTATGGTTTCATCCATTCACTAATAAAATAAACAAGGATAACAGAACGCTACAACTCTTTAGTGCATGTCAGAAGTGGAGCGGCAATCTTTAAACTGTCCTTATGACGTCACCGTTTCCTTCTGCACCGTGATGTCACCTACTTAACAACAATATTGACAGGTTACAAGACAATGGTATGATTATTGAAATGTATATCACACTTTAAGCCGTCTCCCTGGCCTAGACGTTAGCGACTTTCTCCTTAATCCCGTATATCCACGTGAGGAACGTAACTTGCGCCAGAATCGATAGCGGTTCTCGCCGCGTTGGTAACTTACGGGGTATTGAGCCGGCTGCTCAGAAAGCAATGGCAAACTACTGAGCGTAATCTTGCCAAGAAATCAACAATCAGCTTAAAGATGCTGATGTTGACAGCGATGTCCTGTAAAGGATATGAGAAAATAAACAACAAATCCAAAACAAATATCACACTTTAAAGGTTGTCATTTGAACATCCTCGTAGATAGTCAGATAGGCAGATAGTTTTAGCAGGAATGAAAAAAAAAGATAAAAATTTAAAAGGAAGACAAGAATATCATATGAAGAGAAGAAATAAATCATCAATATAACTTTAAAGAAGACTGGCTTCAGACACTCCCATAGGGAAACGGCACACACACAAACTTCTCATTACCACCACAAGAAGATCAAGTGATAAAATTTTGAAAGAGAACCAGCTACACGAAACTTGAATACACTTTTCGCTGAACAAGTATAGTGATTGCTTCGAATTACAAGTCTTCGATTTACCCCCCCCCCCCCCCCCCCCGCAAAAATGTGTCTAGTGATCATTATGATAAATGAAGAATTAAGTTGTTTCGTCTGACAACGAATGATAACTAACGTTTTAAGTATGCGTGTATTGAAGGAATGATCATTCAACATGGGCAGATAAGGGTTAAATCTCTTTACAAGTTAGTTGCATGTCCTTTGCAGGACGTCGAAGTCAACTTCGGCATATTTTGACTGTTTGGGATTTACTTGGCAAAATTACGTTCAGTTGTTTGCTAGTGCTTTCTGAATGACCGATGCTCATACCCTTGTTGAAAATCAACACAAAGCGAGTTGCTACCATATCGCCTGCAACTGATTTCGAGCAATCTAAAAGTCTGGTAACAAATGTATATCCATTTTATTTTCAAATTTACGACACTGTATTACTTAATAACGACACCAGCTTTTAGGATACGGTCTAAGTACTCTACTAGTAAGTATTATTACGCAACCGCCGAGAAAACTACAGACTTGGTAGTTGTAGCGATCGGGAGAGAGATGCTTGCTCGCTTGCGTTTGCTGGCTGTGAACTCCAGCGTGAAGTATGTCGGATGAAGACATCCTGTTGTCCAACATCAGTGTGATGTCATATCGGACTGAGGTTTGCGTGAGTATCCGTTGTCCCATGTCTGGCTTATTGGTGTGCAGACTGGTGGTTCCTCGCCGTGCAGGCAGATACTCTCCGACTTCGGAGGAATCAGCGATCCTACTACGTTAGCCAGGACCCCGAAGGGACCTGTTGCCCAGGACGTGCGACTAGAATGTGTTAGTAGGTCTTGGCCAGTATAGAACCTGGCCCTGGTGCCTTGGAAACACCTCTGCGTCCCTGGGAGAGAGATGAAGGATGGGACTTACATAGTACTAGGTCAAGTTCAGCCCTTGCGTCACAATAACTCAGTTGGCATTATATCGCAAGTTCTTACCCCCAAAGTCTAACATTTTTAATTTTGACGAAATAAAATAACAGGAATATCTTTTAAAAAATTATGTGCTTCTATTTAATGGAAAATATAACTATGTTTTAAATAAGATCTAATACTGTACTTTAATTCACTCAGCGTGCCATTAACACTGGCTTCACGTCCCACGCCAGGTACGCATGCAGTAGGTTTCCGACGTTCGTTCTAGGCTAGGGCAAATTAAGTGGGTCGATCTGTTCCCTTTCATCATCCCGTTTCCTTCTCAAACAATTCCTAGAGAGTCCTAAAAATGGTCTGGTACACACTTTATGGGCCTGGGTCGACCCCAGAGCCTCGCTGAATCGAAACAATAATCCTATCTCTACAGGGAACTAAACCCGGACTAATACATGTGCAGGCAAGAACACTAACCATCATGTCACCTCTGCTGTTACATAAGGGAGAGATGGAGGAGGGTGTGAGAGTGGTAGAGAGAGTGAAATTAAATGAGAGAAAGAGACAGATAAAGAGATATAGAAAGAACGTGAGAGAGGGAAAGAATTAGAGAGAGAGAGAGAGAGAGAGAGGGGGGGGAAGAGAGGAAGAGAGAGGGGAGAGAGAAAGAAAGATAAAGAGACATTGAAGGAGGAGAGAAAGAGAGTGAGAGAAAGAAAGAAAGAAAGAAAGAAAGAAAGAAAGAGAGAGAATGAGGAAGAAAGAGAGAGAGAAAGGGGAAGAGATACAGATAGTGTGTGTGTGTGTGTGTGTGAGAGAGAGAGAGAGAGAGAGAGAGAGAGAGAGAGAGAGAGAATGAAAGAACAAAAGAGACATGGACATGTGAAACATACATGCCAAGCAGGCACCCCTAAAAAGGTGCTATTTCTATGGTTAGTTACGAAATCTGTCCATATTCCATAGTTGTTGATTCGTGTTGGCGATAGACCTGTCTGATGAAGACACATTTTAAAGAGTGCCTGTTCCTTCAGCGAGGCGCCGTGGTCATTTGCAAGTGACAGGTTCGAATCCCGCTCAGTAACAACACATTTGAATTGTTATGTTGGTTAGTGCGTCCTGTGGCCTGTACTTATTTCTTCTACTTCTATGGGCAAAATTTCGAGTTAAAAAATCTACCCAAAGTATTTCATGATCCTCGTCGGTGCTACGGAGTTCGTGCACTGAGCTGAGTTTCTCCAGACTCAGGTTTGAGTTAGGAGGAGAACGGAGCACTTATGGGTTACACCCGTGTGCCGTGATGTTGATCCATCGACTAAACTAAACTAAACTTCTATGAGCGCGAAAAAAATACATGTGCTTATGAGTTGAGTTGAGTTGAGCTAAGAACCGACATCACTGCGCCCAGGACATTCCCATATGTCCCTTGTTCAACAGCTAGCGAAGAGTCACACTACTAATCGTTCCCACCTCTATTTGATTGAAAGTTCTCCTGGTCTTGCCTGTCAGTTTTGAGATTCTACCAGAAACGATGCCGATCCTCCGCAAGCTCATTCTTTCCACATATGGGTTCTCAGTCTGTTCCTCTCCACCTTCTCCACCTGGTCCCACAGACGCACGACCACCTCTCCCTTGCCCATAGGTAATCTACCACCAAGAGGTGCATTCCCTGCCAGCCTTTCAGCCTGTTCACTGTTCACACACCCCCCTCCCCCACCCCACACCCCCACACCCCCCACCCCCTCCTCGTACTACCGCATGGCCAGGCCAAAAGTCCATACAATTCTCACAATCTGTGACCTCTGAAGCGACGAGAGCCATTCCAGGCGAAGCATTCTTTTCTCCACCTTACTAAGCATACTCCTTGTTTATGAATTAAGCTGTGGTCATGCTTTACGTGATTCGCAGCTACGATTTTCTATTGGATGCGGCAGACATTTCCCACGACAACCTTTCCTTGGTGTATTTATTACATGTTCATCTCACAGAGGTCGATCAGCATAGGAGATATTCGTTCCCAATCTCATGCGATCACCCGAGTGGGATCAGGTCCTGTGTTTTGTCTAGATCATGTCCTTGGTAAAGCTTTCTTGGCAACTATCTCTTGTATCCTTCTTGCTCTTCTTCCTATTTTCTGTTGTAACTAAGTTTTCAAGTATATTTTTCTTTATAACTTGAAGTTGTTGTTGTTGTTGTTGTTGTTGTTGTTGTTGTTTTTGTTGTTGTTGTTGTTGTTGTTGTTGTTGTTGTTGTTTTGCATTCTCTTGCTTTGAATACAAGCATAGTCCAGACACGTGCTACTACTTTTAGTGCACTGGACTGATTTTTGTGTGTGGATTAGCTCTCCCCATTACCAGTGGCTCTCGCCATCAGGCTAACCCACTCCGACTTCTGAGGTACTTGTAATTTACGTTACCAAGTCAAGCTCGAGTAGTCAACATTTCAGTCCAACTGATCAGTGTAGGGGTTGAAGCCGCTACTCGCCATAAACACAACGGGAGTTTAAGAGTACGCTCAACCATCTGTTCTGCCGTGCTGATCTCCCATAACATGAATACACATATTGTCTGTCAACGGCTTGCTATGTTATGTTGTTAAATTCTTTGGGTCCCTTTCCTAACGAAAATGTAAAGGACTCTTTCACGTGTCTTACTGGTTATATGGTGCTAATACCATATTTTATACATCAATCTGCTCTTGTTTTGGGTAATGTGGTCAAAATCACTCCAGTCGCCTATTACTTCTCAGAACATTTCCATTACATCTGTCCGAGGTGGTTTTGTTGCGTGAACTGCATTTCCGAGATAAATTTTCGTGGCTGGCTAGAAAACATCTAGAAACGGAACAACAACATCCAGAAACATCGAGACTCTGTAGGTGAACATCTGGTTAGGAAAGTGACTACCACTTCCATCAAGAATGAATGTTTCATGGAGGACTTTGTGGTGACATTCTGGTGGAGGCATTACGCACAGTGTACCTGAGCGGGCTGTTGTGTGTCGAGACTCCTGTCTTTTCCACTTTTCACATGTGGCAGTGTGGAACATTTTATGTGATATTCACTGGCACAGGAATGGAGCATAATGGGGACGACCCGTTGCTGTGATGTTGGAACTGCTACTGAACTGAAATGAACATTTCCTGGTGACAAGTATATACTGGGTCGACGTGAGAGCTCAAGAGATATATGGAGTTATATCAATGGTTAGTTAATGGTCAACTGCTGAACGTACAACTTGCCCAGGAAGCACAAACAGCCACAAAATGCTTTAGTTGACTGCTACGTCCTGTAAAGGATATGCAACTTACATTAACTAGTTGGTCATGCGTCGAAGTATACAAGTACAATGAGGCGCTGGAGGTGACAGGTTCAAGTCCTCAAGGGGAATTTGAACACATGACCATGGGGCAGGCAGGCAAGCGAGCTACCCACAGGGCCATCGCGATTCCTAACATCCCTTTGAGTTTGTGTAAAGAAATTGTAGTCCCACTTGATACTCGCTGTACTCTCTATAATAATATCACTCGTATCTGCAAGCAGCCGGATCGACCAACTGTTGTACACAAACACGTCTATGGCCGCAAGCATCGATTAATTGATGGTCGAGACAAGAACACAGAGCTGATCCACGACTCGGGTGATCGCGGGAGATGACGAAACATGACCGCCCACGCTTATCGGCATGGTACATGGTGATGATGATGATGATGATGTATTGATTAATGGTTGAAGGAAGTGCAAGCAGTTAAACCAGCTGAAGATCCGTTCTTAGCCTACACTAGAGATACAACAGACGTCTGCCTGCGCCATGGTAACAAGTCACTGAAGAAGTGTTATGATCGATCCGGGATCAAATCTGTCATGACTTATATCTTGTGAAGAATGTTGGGAAATCCCGAGTCTGTTAACTCTTATATACGCGTTCTGTGGTCGGCATGGCCGAATGGATAAGAACGCTCGTTCTTAAACACCCGGTGTGCTGATAACGAGGTAGCGGGTTTAACTCCTACACCGGTCAGTTGGACTAAAATGTTGACTTCTCGTCCTTGAGTTGGGGATATAAATTACATGTATCTCTAAAGTCGGAGTGGGTTTGCCTAATGGCGAGGGACACTGATATTAGGGAAAGATATTCCACGTGCAAAATTTAGTCCAGTGTTTACTAGAAGTAGTATGAATGAGTTCTTGGGTTCGCTTCTTAACGCTTGAGTTCAAAACGAGCGAGCGGATAAAAACAATAAATATATGCGTTCAACGCAAGTCTTGTTTTACAGTTTATAAATAATATCATGTATTTTGTTTGGGGTTGGTAGAAGGAAGACAAGAGACTAGAGGACTAAGCAAAATAAATAAGTAAAGCTATAATTAGATGTGGTTCCAGAGACGAATGTTTCAAATTACTTACACTGCTAGAGTAACTAACAACGATTGTCTAAAAGAGGCTAATGAAACCAGAACAACATATACAACAATAAGAAAGAGACAAGCGGCTTTCTTTGGTCATGTGATAAGAAGAAAGACATTGACGCACATCGTGAGACTGGAAAGATCAAGGGGAAGAGAGGCAGGGGCAGAGGCAGACCATGAGAAATGATGCTTGATGGGCTGAGATGGTGGCTTAGAGGAATATCATCAGCAGAGGTGATCCAGAACACAAAAGACCGCGATCTGTGGAGAGACATGAACGCTAACGACAACTGATGATTCGAACCTGTTACCTCCAAATGACGACGGCGCTTCGCTGCAGGAACAAGTGTACTTCGTGGCATGACCAACTAGACGCCCCTATAAAAGTTGACTTCATTAGCCAGGTCTATCGTCCACATGAACCCACAACTATGGAATACGTACAGAATTCGCACCTAGCCATTGCGATAGCACCATATGTCTCGGAATTGTTTATATTAAACCAACATAGGTCAAATAACAAACACACAAACACGTCGAACCGTAAGGCTGTGTCCAGTATATTCACGAACATTTAAAGTGTGTAAAAGTGAAGGAAAGATTGGTTATCTATTCTTCTGTGCATTTAGGCTCACTAAACCATTGATATAGCACCATAAGTCTCAGAATTATAATATCAACCCAACATCTCTTCAAATAACAAATATACAAACACACAGGAGTAGTGCCTTTTCCAGTATTTCTTGTTTTACATGCTCCGTTTTGAGAGTAAATTTGGTGTCGTGATGAACAACAGTAATTCAAAGATTAGTTAGTTATCTGTTGAGGGATCATCTTTGCACTCCGACATGTCCATAAGTGCTCAGACCCCTCCCCCACCCCCACAACATATGCATCAACATCCGGCTGTGGCTATTAGTGCCAGTTCTGTGTTATATTCACCCGATGTACCTCCCGTGTCTGGCAATGCCAATTCTTACTCCCAAGTCTCTAATTCTAGACAGCAATATGGATTCATTGACGTCAACGTCCTCCGCTCTCGACATCTCTCTAAGGGCAATTCAAAGGTTATTGCTTCAAACCCTACTTTAAATTGACTTATAACTGACAATTCCACCACATGTTAGCACACAGACTAGACTAATAGAAGTGACTTAAAGAAATCATCATCAGCTTGTATGTTGCAAAGTATCATAAGCATCCATGGCTTTCCACAGATCTCGCTCCTTTGCGTTGTAAATACGTTCTTCTCAAGATATTCCTCTAATTCCTCCATGCCAACGTGTCTCAGTAAATACAGCATTATCAGTGTGTGTGTGTGTGTGTGTGTGTGTGTGTGTGTGTGTGTTTGTGTGTGTGTGTGTGTGTGTGTGTGTGTGTGTGTGTGTGTGCTGCCATGTGGCATAGGTGTCCATGTCTATCCACAGATTTCTGCTCGTGGCGTTCTGTTCTGTTGATGGCGTTCCTCCAGGCAGTCGTCTATGCCATCAAGCATTACCTCTCTCTAGCCTGCCTCTGCCTCCTCTGGTGCTTATATTTCCAGACACCACGGTGTTCTCCACTGTCATCCCAGGTCAGTGAAAACAATTCCCTCAGGGGATTCGAACACATGTCCAATGGGACCGGCAGACAATACTGTTGGGCACTCGGTTTTCGCGACACTCGCCTTGCTATGTACTAATACAGAAAGAAATGAAACACTTCTCTCAACCGTAAACGACAACCGCAAATTGAGTCCATCCAGATCTCGTTTTGGTTTTTCGCTCTCACTCATTCAGCACAGGATAGATATAGTAGCAGAGGATAGTCCGGTTACACATAAGTGCCAAGTGTGAAATGTTAGCATTATTGTACTAAGTACTCAAGCTGAGAGGTTCGACTTTATTACAGCAAGTGCTGCCCATTTGGCTCGGTCGCTTTCCCCAGAGCGACAAACCTCTTGCCGTGAGCGTCGCCCAAAGCACGACCTCTGTTGCTGCAAGAGTCGACGGGAAAATGTCACTTGGGCTATGAACGAGGCAGTCCGGAGAATGAACTCACGACCTTCAATACGTAGGCAAACTATTTAACCACTTTGCCCCTACGTCTTACTGTATTACAGGCTATATTTTATGACATGGTGTGGACAGTTCCTTTCCCATGAAGTTTTGACAGCTGTATGGTACCAACTTCAGCTCTGTGGCGAAGGAGTTACAGACGCAATTCGTAATTCCGCAAACCGCGTTCGAAACGGATTCCCAGTGGATACTATGTGATCGTCAGTTTATAGTTTCGACCATAAGTGCACTATGAATCACCACAAGTATAACCAACGCTGCTTAAGCTGGTTGAACGAGGTGAAAAGTTTCTTTTTTTTCTAATCGGATGGATGGGTGGATAAATGAATGGATGGTTTCGACCTAACTCTCTTAGGACATTAATGATGTCGGTTCTCTCCATTGGTTGAAACTCTGATCTAGTGGTGATGCCAGCCAACTTGTCCACTCTTTCATCGCCCCCTACACCCGAATGTCGTATTATAAAAATGAATGCAACTCTACTCTACAAACTGTGGCCTTTTGCGGAGATTCAATCCAATGTCCAATGTAATATACCTGCCGTGACTTTCTGGAGAATGTTAAATGAACCACATACTGGGAATCTCCGTGGAGAAGTGGGTAGGGTGCCTGCCAAGCGCTCCGAAGAGTGCGGGTTTGATTATGACCTGTGTCGCTATGTTCACGACTGCACTTTTTTTCGGAGACCACTGGGGGGTCGTCGCTAGAGCTACGGAGCCCATGCTTTCTGCGACGCTTTCAGCAGTCCGCCCTGTGTACAAAAACCAAGTCATATTAGGTAAAAACATGTGTACCGAATCGATCCTCTTATTATTTTTTTTTTACACCCTTTTGAATAACATACGAAGGCTGAATCTCTAATTTTGCTTACAATTCTTGTTTCCTCTAATTTTACTTAACATTCTCGTTTCCCTACAGGCAAAGGCGATGTGTTCGGCGACAACTTCTGGAAGGAGCAATGTATCGGCCAGTCCACAGCGAACGTTCGTGCCTTGACCTACTGCGATCTGCACGCAATCAAGCGAGACAGATTGCTTGAGGTCCTCGACTTTTATCATGCGTTTGCGAATTCCTTTGCTCGGAATTTAACGCTGACATACAACCTTAGACACAGGGTAAGGTTATTCGACTCACCCTTGCATGCTTCACACATCAATCATATTCGCAAACTCTCTTAAGGTCATGATGAGTCACAGATGCTGAGTGGCTAGCACGCGTGCCGACCGGCCTGGTATAGGTATGTTCGAATCTTCTTTATCAAGACGGCTTTTTAAAATTGACTTCAGCTAATATGATTGACTGGCACTTGGCTGCCTTGACAGAAAATAGTTTGTTACGTTGTGTTTTAAAAAGGCTTAGTAACTACAACACATGACGGTAGCGAACGTGACTGATCAGACCAATTCGCGAGGTAAATATTTGTCCACAATGGATGCATGTGAACACATGGTCATTTCCACCATCACGCACCATCTTACTTCTGACACCCTCGGTGTATGACCTATATGTTATCATGTTATCCAGTGTCTGATAGTTGACCTCAATGCAACACGTTCGGCGGCGACTTGCTCCCAATGAGCATTATCAATCCCTGTATCAATCATGCCCCACTTACATACATCTTTGTATCGTAGTAGAAGCCTACCCCGAGATTTTTTACCCATCTGTAATTCACCAAAAAGATACCCTTTATTACTCTACCTTCATCCATCCTCCTAATGTGTCCTAGCCATCTAAGTCTACGAAGACTGACCATGCAACAATCTGTCACAACGCCCAATCGTTTCACTACTTCGGTATTTGTGATCTTACATTGTCACTTAGAACCAAGTATTCCATCTTTGTAGACACCACATATGAAAGCTGTTTAAACGTTTTCATTGGTATGAGTAAGTTGGCAGGTTTCACTGCCATAAAGTAGAGTAGTAAGGACACAGGCTTGATAGACCAAGACTTTTGTTTCGGCAGTAAACTTCCTGTTCTCCCAGACTCTTTTTGTTAACCTGATCATTGTTGTTTCTGCCATACCAGTCCTGGTGTTAATTTCCTTCCTTGCTTGCTTGCTTGTGTTCGCTGGCTGTTATCTCCAGCGCGAAGTCCTGTATGTCGGATGAAGACATCCTGTTGTCCAACATCAGTGTGATGTCATACCGGACCTGGGGTTTGCGTGAGTATCCGTTGTCCCATGCCTGGCTTATTGGTGTGCAGACTGGTGGTTCCTCGCCGTGCAGGCAGATACTCTCCGACTTCGGAAGAATCCTGTTGATTTCTTTATCTAGGCATAATTTAGGCTAGATATGTGAAATGGTCAACTTCCTCGAGCTCCGCGTGGTCAGTACAGATTAATGGTACCCCATGTGCGCCTTTCGTCATAATATGTGTCTTCTTTTAGCTAATTGTTAACCGAAGTTCATAACAAGCTTAGGAGAATGCAGATAGTACACGTAATTTTTACTCAGAGTGGGTCATTATTGCAGCACCATCTGAAAAAAAAAAAACAGCAACTGTCTTATCAATTACCTCCTAATGTTGGTCTTGGCCGCCAATCTCTGAGCATTATAGAGGCTTCTGGAAGTGACTGAATGTATATACTACCATCCTGATCACAAATGGCATTTTCAAATAGAAGTGACAAAGAAGTATATTCCAAAGAGGGTGGGAGCTAGTACAGAATCTTGCTTAACTCCACTCTTGATTTCAAACTATTCTGAAGCTGCACCATCAAACTTGATTATACCCTTCATGTCTGTGTGGAACGATTCCACGATGGACAGAAATTTTGACGGGCTACCGATCCTCTTTAGCGCCTTGAACAGAGCCCCACCAGTGACTTGCCTTTTCCCTAGCATAGCTCTATTGGCCGGTGGATCTGTAGAGTGACCATATCTTGCCCACTCCTGATAACCTCTATTAAAATTCCACCCTTATATTAATCCCCGGGATAGATGTGTGTTTAGATGTATAGATTCTCTTTGGTCTCAATCTAATATATATTTCTTATATAAGAAATAGTGCCTGGTAAATTTGTAAGACGCATATATATGAATGAGTTAGAACAGCAGAATAGACAATTTGATGCCACCGTGTGTTCTGTTTCCTACCAATAACAGTCTCTGTTTGCCTCCACAGTTGATCTTCCGTAAAGTCGCGGATGTAAAGAAAGAAAAAGAGTTAGCCGAGAGGAGGAAGAACGACCCTCCCCTCGACCTCGCTAACGACCACCCGGTGAGGAAACTCATCTCACGCTTCAGGAAGATCAGCGACACGAAACACGAGGTCAAGCACCAGTCCTCGAACGACCTTGAACGAGGCGGAGCAACCTCGTCCACGCAAGATGGAGATATCTCTCCTCATGATCACCCTAAAGGTGCAGCGAGGCTTATACGAGTGTCTGAAAATTCCGTGGTGAATAAACCTCGTTTAGGCGGTGAAAATTCTCGCTGGGGTAGGATATGTGGGGGTAGTTCTTCGGCTGATCCTGCATCGGATATGAAGGCAGGTGCGAGTGACAAGGGTATTCCTTTAAATGATCTGTCTCCTAAAATAGAATCGAGGCCAGGGGAAGCTCCTAAATTAACTGTAAAACCGATGGCCAAATGGGGTCGGTTGTTGGGAAAAGCCCAAGAACCCATCCATGAATCTCCAGAAGATGAACTGAAGACAAACCTGAAGAAAACAGACTCCACCGACAGCGGAATTCTCAGGAGCAACAACAAACTTGATCAAGTAGGCGAGGAATCTACGTCAGAGAGGGACACTCATACCACACACACTACTTTTAATATAAATAGTATAAGTAATCTTGCAAGAAGCAACGTCAGCTGCAGCAGTAGTAGCACCAATAAAACATCCTGTGCTACAGTTACACCCGCTTCTGTAACCGGCTGTTTGACTGCTGTAGAGCAACATCTGTTAACAACATTGTACGACATTAGAATAGAAATTAAAGAAGAAATCGAAAGCCTTAAACAGAAAATGGACAGGATAGATGACCATATTGCAGAAGTGCTTCGTATCTTTTCACCTGCATCGACTCCATGCTCTTCAGAATCCACTTACCCAAACTCCAAATGCAATTCATCACAAAATGTTACAACGCCAAACAGTGTTGAGCAGTCACCTAACAACTCAGTATCACCTTCGCCGTGTCACGAAGACGTCAAGATCACTTCCAAATTATCCTCAGAACCTTTGAATATTTCTATGGAAGGTAAACCTGAAGAACCTCCACAAACAATTCTACGACAACGATCATCTCCTCCAAACCGAATCCCCAATCCCCATCGTGTCTCTGGATCGAAATCCAGCAGACCCAGCTGCCGTGACAAAGCAGCAAGAACTAGAAGATCTTCGAAGACGTCCAGCAGCAGCAATGAAAGTCATAAACATGAAAGTCATAAACAATCTTCAGCTACTTCTGAAGCTGTACCCGGCAGAGTTCACCGCGCTTCTCAGGTTGTTGCTCCAGAAGATTCGGAAGTCATGCTCTTCCAGGAGGATTCTGACACGGTGTAGCGTGTTTGTGTGTTAATGATCTGTTTCTTTTTAATTCGCATGTACTGAAAATACTGGCAGACTCCATCACGGTGTTATAACGCTAAATGTTTTAAACACGCCATTCTTTGACACGAATAGTTCATAAATAGATACAGGGTGTTGGTTGGCGCTCATAGAAGTAGAAGGTAGAAATAGAGTATAGAGGACGCACTAGACAACATAACAATTGAAAGCTATAGTTACTGAACTAGATTCGAACCTGTCACCTGTAAACGACGACAGCGCCTCGCTGGAACAAGTGTACTTCAACGCATGACCAACTAGACACAACTACTTCTTTCATCCACTTTTATGAGTGCCATACAATACATCTATTTTATCTACGAATTGTCTTAGTAGCCTCACAGTGTTCCCCAGTTTATATTTCACAAGAATAGAAGTTACAAATATACGTTCCATTAGCTATGAAAAGCTTCAGGCCACTTCAATAACACGAGACATAAAATCATCGGTCCTTACTAACACAGATCCTCTCACTATATATCATATAAAGCGCCATCGCCTATTCATGGTCTTGCTACTGGTTTATGAATTCAGCTTATATTCCCTTTATTATTCCCGTATTTTACGTATGTTACGAGGGGGTTTCAATTGCAAACCTAAAAAGCTTTTTTTAAAAGACATATATTCTGAAAAAGTACAGAACAAATGTATCATTTTTCTATGTAGTCTCCACTGTGTCCAATGCATCCAGCCCCGATAAAGAGCTTGGATTCCTTTAGAAAAATTGACTCTGGGGGTCACTACTCGGTGTACCTGACCCGGTCGTGAACAGCCTATCACACACGTCACCCCATTTTGAAACTTCATACTTCACTCATACACTTGCTGGACTGACAGGCTTGCATCACCATACTGACCCTTCATTTGCCGATGAATTTATATAGGCTTCATCTCTTCACTGATTTTTAAAACACGGATAACAGAACACTGCTACTCTCTGGTGCATGTCAAATGTTAGGCGGTCATATTTAAACTGTCCCTATGACGTCAGGCCGGCTTCCTGGCCTAGAGGTTAGCGAATTTTCTCTGTAATCTCGTATACTCTCGTAAGTAACGTGACGACGGTGAGAATCAGCACTGGTTCGAATCGCGTCGGTAACTTACGGGGTATGTGAGCCGGCCGCTCAGAAAGCAATGGCAAACTACTGAGCGTAATCTTGTCAAGAAATCAACAATCAGCTGAAAGATGCTGATGTTGACAGCGATGTCCTGTAAAGGATATGCAAAACATTTATACTATGACGTCAGAGTGTTCTTCTGTACCGTGATGTCAACTGTTTAACACTCAGACATCCTTAACAACAATATTGACAGATTACAAGACAATGGCATGGTTATTGTAATTTCTATCACACTTTTAAAACTTTCATTTAAAATCCACTCGTATTTCCCATTACAACGTGATTCAGTTGGCCAGTATTTCCAGTATATATGTTACCCAGTTGACCACTGTTGAACTATTTCAGAGATAATTTAATATATACACATATCCACCATATACCGGTTAGCATCTGTTAATTATGTATTCAAAACTTCATTCACAATCATTGGTTCGTTTTACACCAATCAAATCACCTTGTGTTGATCAACTCCTTCCCTCGTGATAAAATCGCCTTTTCTAATTTCATAGAATAAATGTCATAGTTTACCGCTGAATGGATCAACAAAAGTCGTTTAAAAGTTGACAGAGTCGACTTAATTGCACCGGGTTTTTATCCCATATGGCTCAGTCTCTTTCCGCAGAACGGAAAGCGTTGCTCAAATCACGAACTCCGTAACTCCAGCGACGACCCCCCAGAAGTCTTCGAAAATAATGCACTCGTGAACCGAAGGTTGTGGGTTTAATTCCGGGTCGCCTCCTTCGGTTCACGAGTGCATTTTTTCGGAGACTCCTGAGAGCCGTCGCTGGAGCTACGGAGTTCGTGCTTTGTGCGACGCTTTCCGCGCTGTCGAAAGAGACTGAGCCATATGGGATGAAACTCGGTGCAAAGAAGTCTACCTTGTTGACTTTTAAACGACTTTTAAGAATCAAACAATCAATATTCACCCTTGTATATGAAATGAGGACAGAAACAAACAAATGATTGGTCGTTCGAGGAAAAATTGATCAACATATTGTGAGTTTCTTTGTATTCAGTGAGTTACCGTGAAGATGATTGTTGCATTAGGAACAGTAGATTTAGAATTTAAAATATTGCATTTTACTAAGTAAGAATGGTTGTTTTATCTTATCCATGCAAACTATTATCATTTATTTGTTCCGATGTTAACCATGACATCCTAGCTCTGCTAGTGTGTTTCAATTTTGCAGGTAAACGAGACTTAAGAGTAGATGTTTAAATGAAGAGCACGTTTTGATGTTTTATCAACGATATCTTTGTGGTGGTATTCTGCGAGCAGGGGTCAGTCAGTGCAAAGATGGACACACCACATTGCGGACACTTTGGTCATCAACAATCATGAAGTATCAAGAATCTTTTCGGTGCGCCCAGATTAGAGCTACTATGTTTGCCCGAAATTAAGATCTACCCCTAAAATAAGCCCTAGCACGCTTTGTAAGAATGCTTTTCATATAAAACTTTCCCCTAAAATAAGCCCTAGCACGATTTTTTTCCAGGATGTTTTTTAAAACAAGACCTACCCCTAAAATAAGCCCTAATTAAGATCGTCAACTAGAATGAAGTTATTAAACGTGCTCTTGCATTCAAGTAATCTGTTAATGGCATCGACTTTTCTATATACCAACTCTCCATTACGATTGCCATGGATGCAGCTAAAGTGTTTATGGGTCTAGGATCTCAAACGACAATTGATCAGACGAAATCTGGGATTTGGAGAGTTATGACGATGTTACGGAGGAAGATGACATCACTGTATTTGAAAAAAAAAGGGAATTTTGTACACGAGTAAATATAGATTTTTTTATCCGAAAATGTTTAAACAAAATAAAAAAAAGACATCCCCCGAGAATAAGCCCTAGTGTATTATAAGGTAAAAATAATATAAGACCCAGTCTTATTTTCGGGGAAACACAGCACTTATTGAAGTCGAATAAACACGACATACAACTAATAATCTCGACAAACAAGAAACCATATACCGAAACAAACGAGCGTTCCTACAAATATCTTCATCAAAGAACAAACAACAAGAATCATTATTTTGTTTATTTTTTTTTTTAAACAACTCTGGCTTTCAGCCTCTTTGTATCCATTATAATTGCTCTGTATCCATTATAATTGCTCTGTATCCATTATAATTGCGCCGTATCCTTGATATTTCTTCAATGCGACTCTTTGTGACAGATGGTACCACGACATCCTTGTGAGGTGGCCAAACCATTTCATATGTTGTTCTGTAATGAAGTGCGGGACTGGTTTCAGACTTTGTCGGCCTCTAATTCACTGATTCCCAATTCTATCTCTCACAGTTACTCCTGCAGCTCTTCTGCGGTATTTCATCTCTGTTGTTATGATTGTGCGCTCATTATTGTCTAATAAGGAATGAATGCCGGTTCCTCCAGCTTTTAAGTGCACTTTCTCCTGCATTATCACACTCGACAGACGGTGCAGAGAGCAGAACCCTGCCGCTGTCAATGCAGAGGTTAACGCGCTCATCTATGAACACTCAGATAGCCCCGAAGTGCTCATCTATACAGATGGATCTGTTGTAAAGCAGCAGAGAAGTGCGTGGGCATTTACAACCCGTTCAGCGGGCCGAACCGTTCAAGAATCCAGTGGTGCCCACTCTATGACCACGAGCAGCATGACGATGGAGGTGATGGCAGTTACACAGGCTTTCATATGGCTGGAATCACAGTATTATACCAACGTGTGTGTACTAAGTGATTCAATGAGCATGATTCAGAAGGTCGAAGCTGGATCTGTACGTAGACAGTGGACTGAGTCGCTGCGGAAGTCTGTTGTCCGTAAAGTCACCTTCATCTTCGTCCCGGGACATGCGGGAGTCGAGGGAAATGAACGAGCTGATAAACTGGCTGGCTCTGCACCCCCTGTAGATGGCCAGCCCATGGATCGTGCCGATGTTATTAACGTCCTCAAAGATATGGCGAGAACAGATGACTTTGACGTCAGTGATTCTACATCGCTGTCCAGGATGAAAGACTTGGGAGTAAGAATCGGCACAGCCAGACGCGAGAGGTACATCGGGAAAACAAAGCGCCTCGTCAACCAACACAGAACTGGCACTATTAGCCACCGGACGCTGATGCATATGCTGGGGGAAGGATCTGAGCACCTATGGACATGTCCGGAGTGCAATGAAGATACCCCAACTGATAACTGATAACTGATAACCGGCTCATGATTGTCTTATCTGAGAATGACGAAATGAACAATCCTGCAACAAACTTAGCAAGTGTCTAACACACGGTACAGTTTGTTGCCTGGGGTATATCATTTATTCATATGTTGCGCGTACGATCTTTTTTTTCCAGCTGTATCTGAGCAATAGTACTTGTATTTTCTCTGGAGCATATTCTGTGTGTAGCCACGATAAGGCCACTGCATTTTACTTATTGCTTTTTATGGAGTCAAACCTTGGCTTTACGCTTACTTGTTGCCTAAAATTACCATTTCTGTTCCTTTTTGGGAGTCTCCGTGGCGTATTAGTTACGTCACTTGCCTCGCGATCCGAAGGCTGTAGGTTCCATTCCGAACCTACAATGGTACGTCGTGCGGTTCGCGGGTAAAATTTTCACTGAGACCCCTGGAGTCGTCTCTGTAGCTATGGAGTTCGTGCTTTGTGTGACACTTTCAGCAGGACGCCCTGAAAGAGACCGAGCCATATAGGATAAACCCCGTGCAATGACGATGATGATGCAATAAACCCCATTCGGTGCAATGAAGTCGACCCACCAGCATTTTAAACCTTTTTTTGTTTTGTTCCCGGTTAACATCATTAATCTTGTTATTCTCTTAAAACCAAACAATTCCCCCATCGTTTACAGTTGAAATCAACTTCTCCCCTCTTGTCTCTCATCAGTCATAACTCGGCAATTAATTAATCGAAGCTTGTATCCAATTCTTTAGGACTCACAAACATATTCAGCTTCTGATAGGCTCCAATCAATCGATACTGCAAGACACGGAGCCATGCAAAGTTATTCCAGCTTATAGAAAGGGGAAATAATTCGTCTCACAATTATGAACGTTTAGGCATAATCCCCTTGCTGGCTGTATACATAATTTCACATCCTACTTCCCTGTAACGTTCTGGATTAGATCGATCAAGAAACGCCATAATCAATACAAGAATATCAACTTTCCAGGTATTGTTCACACGGGGCTCCTTGGTAAAGATGGGTTTTATATTATTATCTGGGCCAGCTTTTGTAAATGTTACTGAATTGTTGGAAGTTGTATGGCAAAACACGCATATATGTGTGTCTGTCTCTCTACCTACCTACCTGTCTGTCTGTCTCTCTGTCCGTCTGTCAGTCTATCCATCCATCCGTCAATCTGTCTGTCTGTCTGTCTGTCTGTCTGCCGAATCTGTCTGTCTATATTGTCTCTATGTCTATCTGTCTTTTTGACTATCTGTCTGTCTGTCTGCCTGTAAATATGTCTATCTGTCGGTCAGTGTCTATCTGGCTGTCTGCGGGAGGAGGAAGAGAATATTATGATGAAGAAGAAAATATTGATAGTGATGATGATAATAATAATCATAATCACAATCACTCAAGCAACAATACACGACAGCCTAACACAATCGGGTGATTCACAAAGTATGCATTCCTGTAAATATTCCATATGGCCTTTTCCAAGAACCAGATCGCAAGTGACCACTCCATGTACCTACCTCCGGAGATTAGAGCTACTCACTCTGTGAGCAGATACATTCTGTTGTGCTCGACTATGCACCCGAGGGAGCATAGGGCCAGACCTGGTGTTATTTTGCATTTGTTTTTGTAAATATAATGTATTGTTTTCATTGTTACTCTGCACTTAATGCATCTGACACATTCCGTGCTATATTTATGTATATTTTAGAAATGTGCATGTACATTTTATTACTTCACTGATACACCATGTTTTTTTCCCCCACACACTTTCATCAATTCTTTTTCAGCATTATATCCATTGTATTGTTGTACTGTTTGAGTATTGCTTTTATTTGGGGCAGCGTGTTGCAAGTCTGTAAATAGAAGGGAGAAAAAAAAACGAAAACACACACACACACACACTCTCCCTCTCTCTCTCTCTCTCTCTCTCTCTCTCTCTCTCTCTCTCTCTCTCTCTCTCTCTCTCTCTCTCTCTCTCTCTCTTTGTATGTAGAACAAATCTGAAAAATGAAGTACATGATGTCATCAAAAAATGTGCTCACAAATTCATTAAATTAGTTACAATAATCACTGCTGTCGTCTAACGCTGTTTTGGGGAAGATGGAGAGTACCAATGAAGTATTCATTAAAACAGCTGTTGGAAATGTCCACCGCGGGCTTCAAGACATGACTGTACACGTCTCTTCATATTGTCAAATACCTTCTGCAACGTGTCTGTTGTTATTTCTTGAATGGTAATTCTGATTGCTTCTTTCGGGTCCTTAATTGTGTGTACATTATTTCTGAAAACATGTGATATTACGCGATTTGCTAAGATTTCTTCCAAAACATTATTTCTTCTTTTGATAACACCATTCTGCTTGGAGTACAAAGAATCACTCCAGCAGACGACATCCATTCGCTGCATATTGCTTCATGGTGGACTGTGGTGCAAATATTTTGATGACATAATGTACTTCATTTTTTTTTTCAAATTTGTTCTACAAAAGTATTACATTATCACATGGAAACATCAGTGTTCAATAATTAAGATTGTCCGTGGTGCACGGGAATTTCCTTATGATAAGCTCATCATATAATGGAACGGAAGTGTTCAGAGGTGACGAAAATATTACTGTAAAACAAGTTTGTTAGCGTGAATTCAATACATTTTCGTCAAAACATCAAAGGAATGTCGCTGCTTTCCATGATTTCAGTTTTTCTTTTGACCTATCAAAGACACATTCCTTGTGTGGGAGTAATTATAAGACGGCAGGCAAAATTTCACAACGTTGCAACATATACTTTAAACAACAATGGAACGTGATTGATGGCAAACATTTGTGAACGCACTATAGCATCTATTTATTGTTAGTTGTCTTACCTCTGCAGGACAAGCAATCAACCCCAGAATTTATTGCACAATTCGGATTAGAACCCATGACCACCGTGTCGGCAGACGAGCGTCTGGCCACTTCGTTACCGCGTCCCCCATTTGCATTCTGAGGCAAAGTTCTCTTCTCACGGACAGTGCGAAATGTGACGTGTGAACGTTGGAAACCAAGGGTAGAATCAACTCTGATGACGCTGTGTGCACGATCATACAAAGTTCTATCACTTCGATTCGAGAGTAAATAGAATGGTTATACTAGCATTGGGGCTTCGTTAATGTCACTGGCTCCTTACCGCCTTGACAGACGATAGTTTGGAAAATTGCGTTATACCTCTCCATAGCACAAAGCCTGGGCTGAATTTAGAGACGGAGGATCGGCAGGGGTTCTGGAAGAATCTCAAAACTGAGAGGAAAGACCAGGAGAACTTTTAATCAGATAGCGTGAGAACGATTAGTAGTATGACTCTTCGCTGGCTGTTGAACGAGGGGACGGAGCACGTATGGGAATGTCCTGGGTGCAGTGATGTCGTTTCTTAACTCAACTCAAATCAACTGACAGACCATGTGTTGCCCATGCAGCATGATCCATCTCTCGGCCTGCCTAGTTTACTCCAGAGGAAAGATAACACCAATACTGCTGGAACAAGACAAGCTACAGAAGATACCGGATCAGCAAAGCAATGCTCTAACTGTCCGCCTGTTGGAGCTTCGATCCTAGACCAGTTGCCGATCAAGACTTAGGGCCTGGTCTGCCCTGCCATGACATTTAGTCTTTAGGTTGCATTTCCACGCACTAAGGTTTTTAAAAAAAAAAAAAAACTCCCAACTTTGCTCCTCCACCCGAAGCCGTTAACACACTGTGGGGTTTCAGGTTTGTCACTACCATCTTACAAATATATTTAACCTTCATGACGGAAGCAATCGTTAAAAAGGAGTCGAAATTTTCGGGAACTTTTTGAAGTAATCATATAAATAAAACGACGTAAATGATCGTTTTTTTCGCCGTGAGAGTCTATGAGCATATGGTAAAAAACATTAAAGGATTCTGTACACGCTTTGAGGCGTATTCAGTATATGGTTCTAGCTTCACATTTATAATTTATACAGGGTGTATTTTTAATGACTGTGCAGAGTTTGAAAATATTGCCGGTCCAAGTTTTGTATTCACCCTCTGTAAAGTTCGTGGAACATAATAGGTAAATACAAAACTTAGACCGGCAATATTTTCAAACATTGCACAGTCATTAAAAATACTTCTTCTTCTTCTTCAGCGTTCCGAGCCATTGGGGTTCTTTGCTGCAGATACAATCCGTCTCCATTCGTCTCTCTGGTTGACCTTCTCTTGCCAGTCGTTGATTCCAAGTATATATATATATATATATATATATATATATATATATATATATATATATATATATATATATATATATACATATATATACACCAATCTGCACTTAGTGAAGTGGTCAATATAATGACGACCTCCTTACTTTCCATGCATTTCCTGGTACCTAATCTAGGTTCGGCCGACATGGGACTCTGGATCAACTCTGCTGATGCTATTCCTCCGTGCCACCGTCTCAGTCCATCCAGCAGAATTTCTCTTGGTATGCCTCAACCTCTTTCTCCATTGATCTTTCCAGCTGTCGATATATTTTCCAATACCTCTTTCCTCATCACTTGACCAGAGAAAGCTGTTTGCTCCTTTCCTATAGTTGTATGTAATGTTCTACTTTCATATGTGGTTTTTTTTTTATTAGAAAAATGCAAAGAATACCATGGACGGACAGAACATCAAATGGGACAGTCCTTCAAAAGACAAATGAAAAACGGAGATTTATTGGAGAAATTAGACCAATAAATTAGGTCAATAGTCAAGAATATTAGTCCTTAGGGACTCGAACATATAATCAACGGGTCAGCAGGAAAGCGTGCCAACCATTGCGCTACTGAGCCCTCCAAGTGACGTCATGTTGCAATATTGACTGCAGCGGGTGTGGAAACATCCAAAATATCTTTCGCTTTATCAAGCTAGGCTCAATAATTTACGGTATAGATTCTATTATACAATGTACGGTATAGATACTACAATTTGCGGTAGAGATACTACAATTTGTGGTATTTGTTCTACAATTTAAGACATAGATTCTTCAATTTACTGTAAAGATATTACAATTTACAGTATAGATTCTACATTTTATAGTATACATTCTATAAGTTACGGTATAAATGCTACAATTTACTACATAAATTCTACAATTTACGGTATAGGTACTACAATTTACGGTATAGGTACTACAACTTACGGTTTAGGTACTATAATTTACGACATAGGCACTACAATTTACGGTACAGGTACTACAATTTACGGTATAGGTACTACAATTTACGGTATAGGTACTACAACTTACGGTTTAGGTACTACAATTTACGACATAGGCACTACAATTTACGGTATATATTCTACAATTTACGGTATAGGCTCTACAATAGTCATATTAAAAAAATATTAGTCCTTGTATGTTACAATAAAATCATGAACAAATAATCCTTGCATTTGTCAGTGACGTCTGTCCCCCTCCCACCTTTCCGTTCCCTTACCTCCTCTCTTTCCTCCTCACATCCCCCCCCCCCCAACATTTCACTGGGTAAATAGATGAAGAGAAGAAGAAGAAGAAGAAGAAGAAGAAGAAGAAGAAGAAGAAGAAGAAGAAGAAGAAGAAGAAGAAGAAGAAGACGAAGAAGAAGAAGAAGAAGAAGAAGAAGAAGAAGAAGAAGAAGAAGAAGAAGAAGAAGAAGAAGAAGAAGAAGAAGAAGAAGAAGTAAAGTCACGAAGAAGTAATTCATGCATGTGTCAATGAAATCATAATGAGAATACTTTTGCTTTCTTCAATGAAATCATGATGACAAGATTCTTGCATTTGTCAATGAAATCATAATGGGAAGATTTTTTTCATTTGTCAATTAAATCATAAAAAGAAGATTTTCGCATTTTTCAATGAAATCATAAATGGGAGGTTTTTGCGTTTGTCAATGAAATCATAAAGAGGAGAACTTTTGCCCATGGCGGTAGCGAGTGTGACTGATAAGGCCAATTCGCGCTGTAAATGTTCGTCCACAGTGGGTGCATGTGAACACGTGGTTATTTCCACCATCATGCACCATCTTACGTCTCACACGCTCGGTGTGTGACTTATTTGCAATAATGTTCTCCTGTGTCTTCATTCCATTTCTGATGTCTGCCCTCCATGCAACACGTTCAGCGGCGATTTGCTCGCAATGTGCATTATCAATCCCTGTATCAATCATGTCCCGCTTATGCACATCTTTGTATCGTAGTAGAGGCCGACCCTGAGATCTCTTACCCATCTGTAATTCACCAAAAAAGATGTTCTTTGGTATTCTACCATCATCCATCCTCCTAAGATGTCCTACCCATCTAAGTCTACGAAGACTGAGCATGGAATACACCGTCACACAACCTGATCTTTCCAATACTTCAGTATTTGTGATTTTGTCTTGCCACTTAATACCAAGAATTCTTCGCAGACACCGCATATGAAAGCTGTTTAAACATTTCTCTTGGTGTGAGTAAGTTGTCCAGGCTTCACTGCCATAAAGAAGAGTACTAAGGACACAGGCTTGATAGACAAGGACTTTTGTTTTGGCAGTAAGCTTTCTGTTCTCCCAGGCTCTTTTTCTTAACCTGTTCATTGTTGTTGCTGCCTTACCAATCCGGATGTTGATTTCCTGATCTAGGGATAATTTGCTATTTACCACTGACCCTAGATATGTAAAGTGGTCTACCATCTCTAGTTGGGCGTCGTCAATAAAGATTGATGGTACCCCATGTGCACCTTGTGACATAATCTGTGTCTTCTTCTTGCTAATTGTTAAACCAAATCCAGAACAAGCATTGGAGAATGCAGATAGTAGACATTGTAATTTTTCCTCAGAGTGGGTCGTAACTGCAGCATCATCTGCAAAAAGCAACTCTCTGATCAGTACCTCCTAATTTAACTAACTAACTAACGAATTAACTTATTACCAGAAAGAACTCTTTTACACTCAAATAGATCTGAGTACCTGTCCTGTTCTTCCCCGAGAGGAGAGTGGGAATCAACAAGTACATCTTCAACTTATTATCTGTTGGGATTATTGCCTGACTTTAGTCTACCCTCCTCTCTTCTGTCTTCCCTTCCATATATCTAGTGGTTTCACTCTCTCTCTCTCTGTTATTCTCTCAACACATACTCCGACAACAGTTTCTTTCAACAATAAACAAAAGATTTATTAATAAAACTATGTCTGGTGTATGTATTGATTTTGTAAGTGTAGTTGATAGGGTGTTCTATGGTTGGTGTTAGAAAGAACTCTGCATGTCTATCAGCGGTGTTGTTTCTCGCCCCATTCATTCTTCAAGATCACAGGACAGCACATCAAACAGGACAGAGCTCACCCGGGATTATCCGTATGCTTGAATCTGATGGTAAATCCGTTATTGAATGAAACAAAAACTGTTCACCACTGAGTCACTGTACCGTAATAAAAGTCCCGTAAGTTTATGACTGCGCTCGAGTCTGTTTCATGACGGTGCATATCCAACATCGAAAAAACCACCACCTCGTCACAGTTATTCCTATTGTCTATAGATTAATATCAATGTCTCTAATTGTCTATTCTTTCTTCTTTGTTTACTCAAGGGTATTCCTCTTCATCTCTTCTCTTTCAGGGCCTGAGTGTTATATTCGTTTGAGCATACAGTGTTCTGTATTTATTTTAACTTATTTCTTTCTTCATCGTAAATATGTTCATATTCTGTTTTGTTCCATGTAAGTACTTTGTTTGTTTAATGTAGTACTCTTCATCATGTCTCTGCTTTCACTAGGAGAGTAGAACCTGTGGATAAGTATAACAGATCCAGTGAGAAATGTCCGCCCCTTACTCCTACATATGCAAGTGTCCTTCTCCAGCCATAATGACAAGGCTTCCGAAGTACATCCGCATAAGACATATGAATTCACCAAAGTCTAAACTATCCATAAATAGAAAGAAATGGTAATTGCTATTCACACACATCTATATTCCTATGCTAAACTATATCTAATATCTTTATACCTTATTTAGGCATCTATGTTCTTGGAATTGAAAAAACACTTAGCGAATAACACACTATTATCCCCTCTTTCCATCATTAGCGACGTGTATTTCTATTCCCACTCAAGAACATATCTCCTTCAGGTCAGTTTGGAACACACACTAAACTGTCACAAAGAAATGGATACTCTTTATAGGTCATCTCTGCCGCATAGTCCTTGACCTTGCTTGACATCTCAAGTCCCTACTTCATTATCACCTTTTAGTGGAAAATTACAGAACTGGAACTTTTCCGTTATTCATTCACCCAGACCGCAATATGCTGTCCAATAATGCTGTCTGCCTTTGTTGCAAACCAATTTTTCCACGCGACAGATTTACCTGGCTGTCGGTGGGCACTTCCGTGTCTTGACCTATAAACACATTCGCCTGGTCACTTCGTTGTTTTTAACTCGGGAATTAACCATTCGCCTGCCTGGTTTGTTAACCCTTCTCCTACCTGGGCAGTCGGTGTATGCAGTCGTCCATCTGGGAATCATTAACTCTTCAGTATTTCACGACATAGGCCCCCTCTTAAGAGATTAGACCGCGTCGAATCTTTCTCACTGTAGGTTTGATTCCCATGATCCACAACCCTAATCTTCTTCCTCCGGAGCTAGATGTCTGGATAATAAATCTGCTCCTACATTTTCCTTACCAAAAATGTATTCCACTGTGAAGTCCAGTTGCAGCAACAACGTCCATCACATCCACCGTGCGTTGAGCTTCTGCGAAGTAGCTATTAACATCACGTGTTGATGATATGATTGGATCCTCACATTATCCAGTAGGCGCTCTAATTGACACCCTACTATACTACTAACGACTGAAACTAGTGTTGGCTCCTCGCTCCTGTACGTCCGGTCGACCTACTTTCGACTTGCGTCAGCGACGGCTCACAATACAAACGGATTGTCCCATCTTGATTGTAACACTGCTTCCATGTCCTCTTGGTTTCCCCCGGCTTTGCCTCTGGGGATGTTCCGCCTCGTCCTCGTCGGACCGAGTCGTCTTTCCCAAATCTCCTGGACTTTTGCTTCCAGGACCATCTTGGGCGATATTGTATCTGGTCAGCCAATCTTCGGTTGGAGTCCTGGGTAATTCTCGCTTTTCCCGACGTTACCCACCCCTTCTGAACTGGGTTACCGGTGAAACTTTCACTCTTGTCCTTTCCCTGACTTGTGATTTCCCTCCTCCTGTCGTTGGGTAAATCTGACCTATCACGTACTGTCCCATAGGCCCTCCTATGTTGTACTGGCGATCTCTGGTCTTCGTCTGGACTGGTAACCTTTGTCCCAATGGCTGCCATCACCATAAAGTGCGAAGCTTTGCTCCCGGATCTCTCTTCATATTTCCTAATGAGATGTCTAGGGAGATTTTTCTTCTCTTCCCCGATCCGTATTTTGTAGATGTTCTTGGACACCACCTTTTCCACAGGAAAAGGTCCTTTCCATCCTACTTGGAGTATATTGGTCTCTGCTGGACTCCACACTTCCACTTTGTCTTCCACTTTAAGAGCTAGTTTCCTCTTAATTCGCTTGTTGGGTGGTGCTTTCTGGCACTCCGAACAAGACTTCACCCACCGGCGTACATCTCCGGTCATTCCTGTCCAGCAATAATGGCCGGATATTTTCTGCAAGGTCTCTCTGACACCCATATGTCGATTCTCGCCTATGATGTGTCCACTCTGAAGAATGTGAGGACGGTGGGTCTCTGGAACCACCCACTGCTCATGCAGGTTATCTCCCCTCCCAGCTCTCCGATAGAGTAGTTGATTCTTCAGATAGTACTGTCCCCGTTCTGGTAGCTCAGCACTTCTTTGCAGCTTCCTGTAGCAAGGATGCAACGTAGTATCCTTCCTCTGGGCAGTATGCAATTCTCCTATCCCTGAGTTGTCGCATAGTGTCTCTGCCTCTTTTTCCTTCCCTTGCGATCCACTGACTACTGTTCCCTTGTGGGTTGGCTGTTTGGGCATCCCCAAAAAGACATATTTCGTGCCAATGATCATTGGGAATAGGGAGTCAGCTAATACCGCCGCAGGAATAATGCCCGTGACGTACCTGGATTTAATCTCCACCTTGGCGATTGGCAGCGTCATGGTAACAGCACTCCTCATTGCCGGCTTTAGCTCTATGGTCTCCCCTGTAAGTTGGTCTGGGCTTACTAAGCTGGCGTCCACCACCGCTTCCCCATCCAAACCTGTATCGTAGAGACAAGCAACCTGTTGGCCATTTACTTCAATCAGTTCAACCACAGGTGGTCTCTCTTGGTCCTGAGTGTCTTTCATCTCCTTGACCGTTTCCTTGCCTTCCTCTTTTAATTCCTCGAGGTTGGTTATGCAATTGGCGTCGTTTGCCTTGCATCTGCAGTCCACAGTATTATGTGTTATCGACTGGCAGTGAGTGCACCATGTTCCCTTCCTAGGTTTCCGGGTGTCCTTTTTGTTCCTATCTCCTTCTCCGACCTCAGCCTTGTCTGTGATCACCGTTGTAGGAATCACTTTGCATGCTGCGAAGTAAGAACTTTTAGGTTTCGATCTGCAGTCCTTCGTGTTATGAGATGGCCCTTTGCAGAATGAACACCACTTCTCCGACCACTGTCGTTTCGCTGAAGAATTCGAGGTGCTCTGGCTTCCTACCTTCACCTTCTCTGAACTCTCCTCTGTGTGCTTTATATAAGGTTCCATTTTTCCTCCTTCCCAGTTTTTAGGTTTCTTTTTCTCTGGTTTCTCCTGACCTTTGGTTTGTGTACTTAGTTCCTCAGTTTCACCATGTACTTCCACGAATCTTTCCGCCAGCTTATTCACAGCCTCAATCCGTTCCGCCCCTTGTTCTCCCAAGAAGGTTCTGAGAGGTTTCGACATTTGCTTTCGCATCTGGTCGACCACCATCATCTCTTCGAGACTCTCATAATCCCTCTTGAATTCTGCCAAGTCCATCCATTTCTGGAGATAGGATTTCAGCCTTAGACTGTAGGCGGCGAATAGTTCTCCCGGCTCTCGTCTAGACGATCTAAACTTCTTCCTATACGTTTGGGCTGTGACTTCATAATGTTTCATCAAAGCGGCTTTCAATTCCTCATACTGATTTTCCTGTCCTGGTGGTAGGCGTGTGTAGACCTCGTACCCTGAACCACGTAAAGACTGGGATAATTTAAGAGCCCATCTGGTTCTATCCAGTCCCATAGCGACTGCCATAGCCTCGAACCGATCCAAAAACTGGTATATCTTCTCTTTACTTTCATCAAAGACCGCCAAGGGAAACTTCATGGCATGGTAACCCTGTCCACTCATGTATGTTGCCCCAGGTGAAGATGAACTTCCTTCTGCTGCATCTATTTCACCCTTAGTTTGTGTCTTGAGTTCTAACTCTTTCAAGCGGTATTCATGTTCCATTTCTTGTCTCCTGGCAGTCTGTTCCATTTCTAGTTTCTTGGTCTCCTGGTCCATTTTCTTGGCCTCTTGTTCCATTTCCAGTCGCTTGGTCTCCTGGTCCATTTTCTTGGCCTCTTGTTCCATTTCCAGTCGCTTGGTCTCCTGGTCCATTTTCTTGGCCTCTTGTTCCATTTCCAGTCGCTTGGTTTCCTGGTCCATTTCTAGTCGCTTGGTCTCCACCTCTATTCTTCTCACTTCCCACTCGGTCTTGCGATCTTCTCGTTCCGCTTGACGAATCTCTCGCTCTCTTTCCTGGATGTAATCAGTTAAGTCTGAACCAGCCAACCCAATTTCTTCTCCGTTGGCCCTAAGTTCTGCTGTAGTTAGTTTGGGAGTGGCCATAGTTAAAGCAGGTAAGTCAGCCCGTTGAGTAAAGACACCTCAAGGCAGTAAAGAATACTCACTATAAACAGATAATCTACCTAGAACCTATATCATTAATCTATGCCTATCTACTATTATTAATCTACAACACCACACCGTACATCACAACCACTCTCTCATCCACAAGAGGAGATATAGGATAAAGACTTATGTAGACGTGTGACCGTGTGACTAGGTATGTAATGTGTCTTATCACCTATCCACATTCACTCTGTCTGGAACTTTCTCACTGTAAAGTCACCAGCATTAATGAACTGTTTCTACCATAAATGTAATGGCACCATATATCCAATGGACGTCCTTCCATTAAAAGTCATCAATATATACTTCTTTTTCTTTTATTCCAATCAGTATGTCCCAACATGCAGGTACTCCGCTATGCCTGTGCCAATATGCAGGTACCCCTCTATGTATATGCCCTGTTATGCCTCCAGGTCATATGGGTATTTTTCCTAACTCGCTGCTCCACCAATTATGTCCTGTTCTTCCCCGAGAGGAGAGTGGGAATCAACAAGTACATCTTCAACTTATTATCTGTTGGGATTATTGCCTGACTTTAGTCTACCCTCCTCTCTTCTGTCTTCCCTTCCATATATCTAGTGGTTTCACTCTCTCTCTCTGTTATTCTCTCAACACATACTCCGACAACAGTTTCTTTCAACAATAAACAAAAGATTTATTAATAAAACTATGTCTGGTGTATGTATTGATTTTGTAAGTGTAGTTGATAGGGTGTTCTATGGTTGGTGTTAGAAAGAACTCTGCATGTCTATCAGCGGTGTTGTTTCTCGCCCCATTCATTCTTCAAGATCACAGGACAGCACATCAAACAGGACAGAGCTCACCCGGGATTATCCGTATGCTTGAATCTGATGGTAAATCCGTTATTGAATGAAACAAAAACTGTTCACCACTGAGTCACTGTACCGTAATAAAAGTCCCGTAAGTTTATGACTGCGCTCGAGTCTGTTTCATGACGGTGCATATCCAACATCGAAAAAACCACCACCTCGTCACAGTTATTCCTATTGTCTATAGATTAATATCAATGTCTCTAATTGTCTATTCTTTCTTCTTTGTTTACTCAAGGGTATTCCTCTTCATCTCTTCTCTTTCAGGGCCTGAGTGTTATATTCGTTTGAGCATACAGTGTTCTGTATTTATTTTAACTTATTTCTTTCTTCATCGTAAATATGTTCATATTCTGTTTTGTTCCATGTAAGTACTTTGTTTGTTTAATGTAGTACTCTTCATCATGTCTCTGCTTTCACTAGGAGAGTAGAACCTGTGGATAAGTATAACAGATCCAGTGAGAAATGTCCGCCCCTTACTCCTACATATGCAAGTGTCCTTCTCCAGCCATAATGACAAGGCTTCCGAAGTACATCCGCATAAGACATATGAATTCACCAAAGTCTAAACTATCCATAAATAGAAAGAAATGGTAATTGCTATTCACACACATCTATATTCCTATGCTAAACTATATCTAATATCTTTATACCTTATTTAGGCATCTATGTTCTTGGAATTGAAAAAACACTTAGCGAATAACCCACTATTATCCCCTCTTTCCATCATTAGGGACGTGTATTTCTATTCCCACTCAAGAACATATCTCCTTCAGGTCAGTTTGGAACACACACTAAACTGTCACAAAGAAATGGATACTCTTTATAGGTCATCTCTGCCGCATAGTCCTTGACCTTGCTTGACATCTCAAGTCCCTACTTCATTATCACCTTTTAGTGGAAAATTACAGAACTGGAACTTTTCCGTTATTCATTCACCCAGACCGCAATATGCTGTCCAATAATGCTGTCTGCCTTTGTTGCAAACCAATTTTTCCACGCGACAGATTTACCTGGCTGTCGGTGGGCACTTCCGTGTCTTGACCTATAAACACATTCGCCTGGTCACTTCGTTGTTTTTAACTCGGGAATTAACCGTTCGCCTGCCTGGTTTGTTAACCCTTCTCCTACCTGGGCAGTCGGTGTATGCAGTCGTCCATCTGGGAATCATTAACTCTTCAGTATTTCACGACAGTACCATTGACTGCAAGAGTCATCACCATATATGCCATGCTGAAAGGCGTGGGAGATCATAGTGTGCCATCTAACATGGTCCCCAGAGTCTGGAATCAGTTCTGTGTTCTTGTCCCGACCATTCCATACTGCCAAACCCTCAACATATTTATCCATGTCTTCCTCTTGCTCTCTTTCCATAAAGCTTGCCTAATGTCACCAAATCTTTAAGTCCATTTCTCGTCTTAACAAGTCCACAACATCTTGACCATCTGCGTCTAATTTCTCCAATAAATCTCCGTTTTTCATTTGTCTTTTGAAGGACTGTCCCATTTGATGTTCTGTCCGTCCATGGTATTCTTTGCATTTTTCTAATAAAAAAAAAATGAAAAAAAAAAACCACATATGAAAGTAGAATATTACATACAACTATAGGAAAGGAGCAAACAGCTTTCTCTGGTCAAGTGATGAGGAAAGAGGTATTGGAAAATATATCGACAGCTGGAAAGATCAATGGAGAAAGAGGTTGAGGCATACCAAGAGAAATTCTGCTGGATGGACTGAGACGGTGGCACGGAGGAATAGCATCAGCAGAGTTGATCCAGAGTACCAAGGATCGAGATCTGTTGAAAGATATGAACTTCAACGTCAGCTGGAAAGCTAGAGAACGAAAAACAAAACACACATATATATTAATGAGTCGCTCCAAAATGTAGCCTGATGGAGTAGAGTATTTGATGTTTATGCATAAACATCAAATACTCTACTCCACAAAGCTACATTTTGTGCTACTACACTACGCTGCCAGAGGCATGATGACACATTACAGAGAGAACTAGAGGCAAAATACTGGTGACAAACTGAAGGGGTAGACCGTATAATGGATAAAACACATGTGCACATCCATCTATGCACACACACACACACACACACACGCGCGCGCGCACACACACACACACACGGGATTACTGAGGGTTAGACTGCGGACAACATGTATAAAGCAGACATGTACAGGTCCATCAATGCAGACACGGGATTACAAAGAGGTAGACTGAGGACAGTGTGTATAAAGTAGAGATGTACAGATCCATAAATGCAGACAGACACGGGATTACACAGAGGTAGACTAAGGACAGCATGTATAAAGCAGACATGTAGAGATCCATCAATGCAGACACAGGATTACAGAGTGGTAGACTGATGACAACATGTATAAAGCAGACATGTACAGATCCATAAATGCAGACAGACACGGGAGTACTGAGTGGTAGACTGAGGACAACATGTATAAAGCAGACATGTACAGATCTCAAAGGCTGACACCATCGAAGGCCTCCACTTTCAGCGTCTACCCCAATCCCCCCGTACTCGCCAGACTTAGCCCCAAATGATTTAGACCTGTTTGGATGTTTGGACAACTCAAAGAGTCATAGGGAGGTTTAAGATTTTCATTTGAAGCTCAATTGTACATAACTGGAGTCATGGTAGCACAGCACCTAGCACTATTTCCTGCCTGCTGTCCGGTGATCATGTGATCGAATCTTCATAGAGGCAAAATCATGTAATTGACATGGGCTCCCAGGCCCGACTCGGCCTAAAATTAGTACCAGGAATAGTTCTTAGAAGTAAAGTAAGCGAGCGTGATTTTGAGCACAATGCTCATCTAGTGCCGATTGATTTAAGACATGGCACCATATACCGAATGTGTCTCAGAGCATGTAATACGGTCCTTACTTTTTTTTTTTGGGGGGGGGGGGGGTGTGTGTGTGTGTGTGGGTGGGTGGGGGGGGGGGGTCTATTTACTTAGTTGAGTTGAGCTGAGTTAAGAACATCACTGCACTCAGGACATTCCCATAGAGCTTCGTTTCCTCGTTCAACAGCCAGCATAGAGTCATACTACTAATCGTTCCCACCGATATCTGATTTAAAGTTCTCCTGGTTTTCCCTCTCAATTTTGAGATTATTCCAGAACCCCTGCCGATCCCCCGCAATCTCATTCATTCCATATACGGGTTCTCAGTCTGTTCCGCCGCCTTCTCCACTTGGTCCCACAAACGCACGACCACCTCCCCCATGTCCATAGGTAATCTACCACCAAGAAGAGCATTCCCTGCTAGCCTATCAGCCTGTTCATCCCCCCCGCATGGCCAGGGCAAAATAACCATATAATTCTCACAATCTGTGACCTCTGAAGCGACGATAGCCATTCCACACGAAACATTCCTTTCTCCACCTGGCTAAGCATACTCTTTGAATCCATAATGAATACAATGCGTGTTGCAGTAGTCTCCTCTAACCAACGGAATGCCGCTGTTACTGCTTCCACCTTCATTCTCATGCCGGAGGTAGTTGTTTCATATGCCAGACTCTCCTTTTTTCAAGATTCGTCCATTAGCCTTTGCAATAAAACCCCAACCATTTACTTAATACCCCTAAAGGCTTGTAAATGGGTTTTATTACTTTACTTCTAATCACATAATGAATATGTTAGGTGTAAGAGAAACAAACAGGAAGAAAGTTTCAGTGAGTTCTTCCAAATGTTGGTATGGCCGTACTAATGTGGCCTAGTTTGCTCTGGTGTGACGCTGTGAGATGTGTACATTTATTTGTTTCGTTAATAATAAATATGACTTTTTTTGTAAATGACAAAGTTTCGTGTTTTCTTTGTTGCTTCTGATACTGATTCTTAGGAAATAAATTCACATGGTTGGTTGGTTGGTTGCCTGGCTGGCACTCTCGTTGGTTAGTTGAGTGGTTGGTGTAATTGTTGGTTGGTTGGTTTGTTGGTTAGTTCATTGGTTGCCTGACTGACAGTCTCGCTGGTTGGTTGGTTGTTTGGTTAACTAGTTAGTTAATTAATTAGCTAGTTGGTTGGCTAAATAGTTAGCTGGTACGTTAGTTAGTTGATTGGTTGGTTGATTGGTTTGGTTGATTGGTTTGTTGGTTAGTTGGTTGGCTGGTTGGTTGATAATGAATTGGGTTGAGTTGTTTGGTTGGGTGTTATTGAATTGGTGTTACCTTTTCTCTGGAATAAACTAGACAGGCCGAGAGAGTGGCCATGCTGCTTGGGCAACACATGGTCTCTACAATGCAGCCAACCAACCACCCAGCCAACCAATGAACCAACCAACCAATCACCCAACCAAACAACCACCCAGCCAGTCAAACAACGAACCAACCAATCAACCACCGAGCCAGCCAACCAACCACCCAGCCAACCAACTAAACAATCAGCCAGCCAACCAACCAACCATCCAACGCGTTGGCTGCTGTCACGCTCAACCCACCACATGTACGGATTGCTTCACGGTGCCGTGTCTGGAGGATAAACAGGTTATTCCCAAAGACTATGTTATTCCCTGCGTCCATTGTTTACGTGGTCGGCCTCTTCCTCTGTATTATGGGAATATCGATTCCCAAAGACTATGTTATTCCCTGCGTCCATTATTTACGTGGTCGGCCTCTTCCTCTGTATTATGGGAATATCGATTCCCAAAGACTATGTTATTCCCTGCGTCCATTATTTACGTGGTCGGCCTCTTCCTCTGTATTATGGGAATATCGATCCCCAAAGACTATGTTATTCCCTGCGTCCAATGTTTACGTGGTCGGCCTCTTCCTCTGCTTCCATCTGATCTGTACATCATTGCTTGTTGTGGTATACTGTTAGTTGGTAACCTACTTGCATGGCCAAACCATTTGACTTGCTGCCTTCTAATAGCCATAACCCCCACTTTAGTCCTGATTTCTTCATTTCTGATCTTATCCTTTCTTGATACATTGAATATTCTTCTCAGGAATCTCATTTCTGTTGTTGTTGTTGTTGTTGTTGTTGTTGTGATTGTTCTTTTCTTTTTTTCTGTTATTATCCCGGTATGGAATTGGTAACATAGAGTTGGTAGGAAGATTGTGTTGTAAAGTGCTGTTTCTGCCTCTACAACCACTGATATTTGCAATCGTCACGATGTTCACCATTGCTTCTTTTCTCTTTATATGAAAATATAGGCCCCAAATACTCGTCTCAATGATTTTGCGAATCAAATAATTCAGCAATCCTCATTAAATGCCTTGCCGGCTGGCGTGGGAGATCATGCTTTTTCACAAATTGCGATCTACGACGGCATGGATCAGTTCATGTGTTGACTCACTTCCGTGCTATGACACAAGACTGTCAAGAATTTTCTCTCGCTGTCTTTCTCTCTCTTTCCACAAATCTTGTCGGTTGTCCCACACCAGCAATCATTTATGAAATGCATGATAGTTAACAGTGTTACTATTCTTTCCCTCCCTTAAGGGCCCTTGTTACATAGAGGTGCTGCCTCATACACTGTGCTATATATTACAATGGACATTAAGTAGACAAGATGAGAAACATGACGTAGAAGAAATGTGATTTCTGAGTAAAGTAAAAAGTATACCGTGCATTGACAGAAAAACAGATGAGAGAAAATTAGATGAAGCTGTCTTACAAAGAAATAGATGAAACCCTAACTCTGCTTAAATAAATTAGACACAGTAACCATTTTTTAGCATATTATGAGGGAAAGTGAAAAAAACTGGATAACTTAGTGACAACGGGCAAACATGATGGGAAAAGAACAAGGGATAGACAAAAATACCTGGATGGCTTGGTCATATTGCATAACTGGTTTTAAAAAACAGACCTGATCTGGACTGGTGATCATGTGAGATGATGAATTATGACTGTCCACATTTATCACCATGTCACATGATGATGTTGACGCTAAAATATCAAGCCAGATTTCTTAAGTATGTTCATATCAAATGTATGAACAAGAACAATCGCTGATCACGCACTGTTCACTGCCCACATGGCCAGAAGAGTTCAACTCTATATGCATAAATTTACAAGCCATTATGATCAAATAAACCACATACAAGATACAATGCTAAAACTGTGCGGTATTTTTATACACATTTAACTCATACAAATAATGTATACAGACATATCTGATATAATGAAGCTGTATGTCACAAGGTTTTCAAAAATGACTTTACAGTAAGTAAAAGTAGAAAGCCGGTCTCCATGGCGAAGGGCTTATGGACGTGATTCGCAAGCCCGCTTACCTGCGTTCGAAACACAGCAGTGATCGATTTGGCAGCAGACCGCATTGCGATGGGTTTTAATTTATATTTTTTTTTGGCACTTGCTCGCTTTGAACTCAAGCGTAGTCCATAGACACTATTTTTATACTAGTGATGGACAGAATTTTGCATGTGAGTTAGCTTTCCCTATTTACAGTGTCCCTCGCCATCAGGTGAACCCACTCCGACTTCAGAGGTACTTATAATTTACGTCCCCACGTCAAGGACGACAGGTCAACATTTTAGTCCAGCTGTCCGGTGTAGGGGATGAACTGCTAACCTTGGCATCAGCACACATGATGTTTAAGAGCACCATTCTTATCCATTCGGCCATGCCGACCTGCCCTTCCTAATTTGTTGATTAACATTCCATGATTCACTACCATACAGAAAAACAGGTTGTATATAACTAGCCATCTTAGTAACATTTTTTAAATTGCTTTTTAATTATATAACTGCATAGTTGGATACCTCTTGAAAAAACAAATCCAACGGTACCTTATTCAAGTCTGTAGGTCAATTATAAGCCGAGATATTAATGTGTGTGTGTCCGTTTATCATTTAATATAGACAAATAGACAAAAACGATTTTGACCTTTTCACTTTTTGTGACCCTACCTTTACACTCACACAACTGTTGGGTTACATTGACGCCAGGGGATATTACCACTGCTGCTGTCTAACTCAAGGACAGATAACTCTGCCAGTTTATATATATATATATATATATATATATATATATATATATATATATATATATATATATATACACACACACACACACTCAGATATATACATCTCCACATCATGATGTGATGACGTCAGACCGTGCGCGTGACAGCACGCGTGGTTGTCAATGCGAGGCCACGAGGCGATGATCTATTTTGACCAGAGAATTAGTCGCTCTGAATAATCCATAAGAATATTAAATGATCATCGCTGGATTATGGCATGGAAAATCGCTATTTTCCCGCCATGGAAATTACAGCATCATAGCATGCGGTCTTAATGATTTCAGTTTGGAATGTAACCACCAACTTAAATAGTTGAAAATTACATACTACGCATTAAAATAGATGCTCAATTGAATTATCCATATTAGATCAATTCCCAAGTCTATATAAAATGGAATTTACGAGTCAACTTATGTCTTAAAAAGACAGTCTCTTTATCTCCATAAGAAGAAAAATTTGAGAAGCCAAGATGTAAACATTCGTAGACAATGGAGGGAACTACAATACTCGGTAATCGGTTTCTGTTTTAATGCGATCTTTAAATAATCAGGGAATTTAACGTCACGAGTGCTCTACACCTCCTTAAATAGGAAGACACAAAAACAAGAAATTGAAAGTTACCGCAAACAAATCGCCGGTAAAAACGGCGAACATAAAACGTGGTGCCTATATATAACATTTCAGCACTCTCTGTCTGACATTTAGTGATGGTTACTTATTACATACAACAATTTTTTTTCTGGAATCCAGGTTTTGTTTTAATTATTCTGATCCTAACCTGTGTCATGCATCTTCCATATGATATTATAATTGCCCATATGTATTAAAATGTATCAACTTGTTTAAGCATTTTCCCTTCTAACGTTACCTCACAATTAGGTGTCAACTTTTTAGTTTTCACTGTTTCTGTTTTCTTGATATTCAAGGAAAGTTGTTTTTTTCTTTTACACTCTGTTACTACAATATCCAAAAATGGTTGTAGATCTTTTGCATTATCCACCATCAATGCTGTTTTATCTGCATAGTGTACCTTGTTTATATCATAACCTTCAGCTCATATTCTTGGCTTCTCTTTGATTTCTTTCATTATTATTTTCCTATAGAGAGAGAAAAGATCCAATGACAAAACACATCCTTGTCTTACTCCTTGCTTTATCTGTTCATAATAGCCCTCTTTATTTCCCATTTTCCCCGGGAAGGTTAACCCGGTCAACAAATGCCAGCAGAAGTCAGATGTGTTGGCCTAACGACGCAAGAATGCAGCTCTGCTGTAAGCAAGCACAATGAAATCACGTCCAAAATAGTCTCCGGATGAACGCAGATTTCCCATTTTAATCGCTCCTACTTATTTCCAGTAAATATTCATTATTATTTTGAGACCTGTCCCATCTTCAACACGGCTTCACAGATAACATGGCTTTACAGATAACACAGCTTAAACAGATAAAACAGCTTTAAAGACAACACAGCTTCACAAATAACACAGCTTCAAAGATAATACAGCTTCACAGATAACACAGCTTCAACAGAAACAGACACAGGGCCCCACTAATGTTCTTTCAGAGCAAACAACAAAGACGAGGTAGAATCTTCTTCATAATCATTGAAATGAATCATTAAAACATAAACAATAGATTGCACGATTTACTGCCTGGCATGAGGTCAGCATGGTTGAGAGGTTTAACATGCTTAAATATTCTCATATGACTGAGGCATAATGGGTTCATTCCACACGCCGGTCAGCTGGACTTCAATGTTGACTTCTAGTCCTTGATTTGGAGATGTAAATTACAAGTACCTCAGAAGTCGAACTTGGTTTGCCTGATGGCGAGGGGACAATGGTAATAGGGCAAGCCAATCCTCACACAACATCAACTGAGTTGAGTTAAGTTGAGTTGAGTTAAGAACACACATCATTGCACTTTGGACATTCCCATACATGCTCCATCCTCTTCTTCAGCTCAGTGAACTCATCACTACTTGCAGCACATGTGTGGGTTATGCTTGAGTTTCAAGTGAGCGAACACACACAGACACACAGAGAATTGCCTGGCCTGGCATATTTTGCTGTATCTCATTAGGTTCATACTGCAATAAACCTTCATGGTGGAGAAGGCACCCAATTGATTGACAGAGATAGTAGTTCAAAGAAATACCAAATATGTAAGCACAATGACAGAAATACAGAAAGCTTGCAATGTTAACATACACTTCTGACAGGAATAGTTATTTACAGAAAGACACAAAATGTGTTCCCAAAGGAGCAGTAGAGAAAATAGAGAAAGCGACAAGATAAACACTTAAAGTCAAACTATAGGATACCTGTCATATGTTACATATATTCAACACTACTATATGGCGCGGAAGCCTGGACAATGAACAAGGAATTAAAAAGTCGAATAGAGGCCTTGGAGATGTGGATACACAGAAGAATATGTTGTATGTCATGGAAACAAGAACAATCAAATACAGAGGTTCTAGAAAAACTGGGAATTAAAAGATAGTTGATGAAAGAAATAAAACAGAGGCAATTGAAATACTTAGGCCTCGTTAAAAGACATAACACTCTTATAAAAGCCATACCAGAGAGTAAGGTTGAAGGCAAGCGAGCAAGAGGTAGACAACGATACAAGTGGGAGGATAACATCAAGAGATGGACGAACATCAGCCTGACAGAATGTACAGTCCAGGTCAGAGACAGACAGTGTTGGAGATTTATTGCAGCCAACCTTCATTGTGGAGACAGCACCTGATTGATTGAGTTGAACGACACAAATACAATCCTATACTTCAATATAAGTGTTACCACAGTAGTTTTTACTTTTCTTTTTCTTTATTTTTTTGGCGCTCGCTCGCTTTGAACTCAAAGTTTAGTCCATACACACTGGACTGAATTTTGCGTGTTGATTAGCTTTCCCTTTTACCAGTGCCCCTCGCCATCAGGCAAACCCACTCTGACTTCAGAGGTACTTGTAATTTACGTCCCCAAGTTAAGAACGAGAGGTGAACATTTTAGTCCAATTGTCCGGTGTAGGGGTTAAACCCCTTACTTCGACATCAGCACACTGGATGTTTAAGAACATGTGTTCTTATCCATTCGGCCATGCTGACCTGCACAGTAGTTTTAAACTGACTATCATATCAGTTCCTGAGGCCAATGTTGTGAATACCTTTGACTGCCAGAGTAACTAACAACCATTGCCCAGAAGAGGCTAATGAAACCAGAACACGATATATAACTGTCAGAAAGAGACATACAGCTATCTTTGGTCATGTGTTGAGAAGAGAGGTATTTGAAATCGTGATTACTGAAACAATCAGTAGGAAAAGAGGCAGAGGCAGACAGAAAGAAATGATGCAGGATGTAATGAGACGGTGGCATGGAGAAGTATCATCTGTAGTTTTGATCCAGAACAGCAAGGATCAAGATCTGTGGAGAGACATGAACGGATATGTTATTTGGCAATGTACATGATCATGATCATCATCATCATGTCTATTCCAGGCGATAAATCGACATTTACAGATTTAAAGCATTTCTGTGAGTCATTACATAATTAAAGATGTGGGTGGTCAAGCAGTTGGAATAAGACTTCTCAAATATGCAGGAATTGGGTTTATCCCTTCAAAGGCAAAGCTTTTATTCTATCAAAAGTAAACAAAAAATCAACAAGGGTAAAAGACTGTTTATTTTAGCTGTCAAAAACTTGATTTTAAAAACTAGGAGAGGTCAGTTAATGATGTGAGGATATTTTGTTTCTTTAGATGGTTGTGTGCATCAGCATTTTTGTTTTAACCATGATATTGTGTTGCATTTCACGTATAAGTGCATCAGTGACATATCATATGACCTTTTCTGTGCCAATGTATTGCTGTTTGTTTCTCCTTTGTATTTATTATTATTACTTTACTATTATTACTACTAGGATTATTATTATTTGTGCTGTTGCAATTGTTGTTGTTGTCATTGTTTCTCATTTGTAGATGTGTCTCTTTATACTGGGGTAGTTTTCTAGATGTCTGAAACAAGATTATTCATTTTCTACAATAACCGAATAAAAAATATACTCATTTTCTACAATGACCGAATAAAAAATCTACTCATTTTCTACAATGACCAAATAAAAATCTACAACACACAAAAGACTTGGCAAGAATTCATTATACTATAAATATCCCTCAATTCTACAAGGCAATATTGGGAATACTGTGCTATATCTTTAGACCAATCAACATTCGCTGGGTGATGCGGTCAATACCATGGAGGCTACCTTTACTTCCTATAAATATTCCAGGTACCAAATTTTTGGCTGAGTCAACCTGGAATTATTCCAGGTACCCAATGTTTGCTGAGTCATTCTGGAAGCCCAAGTCAATGACAAATATCCCAATCTTGAAGGGGATTTGAACACATGACAATGGGCTGTTTGTGATTTATCAGACAATTTTTTTTTCTCCAGTAATCTGACATTGCTTCATTGCTTTCTCAACAAGCCGGGCCCATGGCAAGGGAGTTAAGGTTCAGGACGCAGTTCATAATCCTGCATACCCCTGTTCGAAACACAACCGTGGGCAATTTGGCAGCAGACCTCCTTGTGCTGGTTTATTTACAAAATGGTATAAGTGCCGGTCGTTCAGAAACTACTGAACATAAACTTGCCAAGAGATCACAACAGCAAAAATGCTGGTGTTGACTGCAACGTCCTGTAAAGGATATGCAACTAACTTAACTTTTCTCAACAATCAATGCTCATATCATCAAAATCAATGCAGGATAATCTGCTTCCAAATCCACCACAGCTGATTGTGAACCCTGGACATAGTATGTCAGGGAATTATGAAACTGTCTCCCTATCACCTTAGCCACAGTGCCGGCAATAGCCCCTGTAGGAAATTAAAATTATGTAAAGGATACATTATAGAAACGAAAATTATGGAAAGGATACATCACAGAGACTAAAATTATGTAAATGATACATCACAGAAACTAAAACCATTACAACAGTAAAAAAAAAAAAAAAAACTGTTAAATTAGATTATTACAAAAGTATGAAAGCACTTGATATAAGAGCTGACAAAACCATAGTACATTTTTCAGTCACACATCACAAAAATGACAAATACAAAAAAAAAGTCCTCAACTGAGAAACATAATACTAATCTAATATTGCACACTGATTCAACAAAGTAGTGATGTTCAAACAACAGCCAAAAACAGATAGTAAAAACAATGCTTCTCAAACTACATTCTCTGGGTACAATTTAATTGTGATAAAAAAATCTCCAACAAACAGATCCTCTAAAACAGTGCTTCCAAAGCTACATACTCTGGGCCAGATCCAATTTAATTGTAAAGAAACAGGTTCAACAACATAACAAACCCATCACAGCACTCTATTCACAGCACAGAGCAGACAGTATTCTATTCACAGCACAGAGCAGAAGTATTTAATCTCTTCAGCTCCAGAAGCTTATAATGTCTGCCAAAATGTTGGAAATCATGGCAATAATAACACCACCAGCCTATTACTTTAACATGGACCAGATATGCATGGACCAGATATGCATGGAGGTAGAGGTGGTCAAACAGCAGAAACTATCATCAGGATGGCAGGTGCTCAGTCTTGTAATCCACTTGGAGCCCTTTACGATCACTGAGACTGTTCGTAAATAAATACACATGTATTGTTTAGTGCATCCATAAGTTAAAACCTGGTCGGTTAAATGTGAGAACAAAGATTTTGGCAGGGTAAGTTCTCAAATACATATTTAAACATATGTTTATTTTATGTACATAGCTTATTGCTAAATATGTGGATTAATTGTATTTTCCCTATATGGTTAAGCCAACACACATATAGTCTACGGTATTCTGTAGTAAGATATTACTGGTTGTTCACGAGGTGGTTTAATCCTAGTTCTATACCCAAATAGCTCACGCATACTTGCGTGTTTGTAGGATATAGTGATAAAATATTGTAGGATAAAATTATGTATACAGGTGAATATAATAACATATTTCAATGTAATTATTTCAAACCATGCTTGATAGCAGTGATCAGTATAATAGAAGGTATTCTTTTTCAATGCGACTATTCCAAGCCATGCTTGATAGTACTTAGAAAGGCTGATGGACTCTATGGTAAATTGAACTACAGAGGAATAAACAATACATGTACGATTACCAGAGTGAAAAGTCACTAGACAGTAGTATATAAGTTGGTGGTCTGTAATTCTTGGTTTGATTAGAATTCTTGGTTTGATTAGAATTCTTGGTTTGATTAGAATTCTTGGTTTGATTAAGATTCTTGGTTTGATTAAGATTCTTGGTTTGATTAGAATTCTTGGTTTAATTAGAATATGTGGTAGTAAGGTATTGCTGAGCGCTAAGATTTCTTGTGAGATTATTGTTTGGATCGCTGGGATCGATATAATTTTCTAGTTAGTGAAATCCTCTATCAGTTAAGATTTCAGTTTGCGACTTGAGTGATTTTGACTCACATTGATTGTCGACTTAGTCACTTGCATTATCATAAATCAGATGATGTCTCTTCTTGACTTATTTCAAACCACGCTTGGCAGCAGTGATCAGTATAATAGAAGGTATTCTTTTTCAATGCAACTATTCCAAGCCATGTTTGATAGCCTCAATCTGTACTTTAGAAAAGCTGATGGACTCGTTAGAGTGAACACAGAGGAACAAAATATACATATACGATTACCATAGTGAAAAGTCACTAGACAGTAGTACATAAGTTGTTGGTCTGTAATTCTTGGTTTGATTAGAATTCTAGGTTTGATTAGAATTCTAGGTTTGATTAGAATTCTAGGTTTGATTAGAATTCTAGATTTGATTAAAATTCCTGGTTTGATTAGAATTTTTGGTTTGATTATAATTCTTGATTTGATTAGAATTCTTGGCTTGATTAATATTCTTGGCTGGAATAGAATTCTTGGTTTGATCAGAATATGTAGTAGTTGGGTATTGCTGAGCGCTAAGGTTTCTTGTGAGATTATTGCGCAGATCGCTGGGATCGATATAATTTTCTTCTTAGTGGAATCCTCCATCAGTTAAGATTTCAGTTTGCAACATGAGTGATTTTGACTCACATTGATTGTTGAGGAATAATATCCACTCACTTTCCTATGTAGATTAATTTAATTATAACACATAGGGAAGGAAAAACCAGAGAACAGATTTCTTTATCCTCATATAGCCACATGTCTAATATGAGGACTAACACATTGCTCCGCCACCATCACACGTGTGGGGGGTAGCAGGAAGTTTATCTTTACCAGAAACTTACACGAGATCTTTGTGTATTTCAGCTAGGTGGTAGGCATCCAGAGGCTCCGAAAATCTACAACACCATTGTGCTACAATTTTACGCACACGAGTTATGCATAAGATCTCAATTAACGGTACAAGCTGACAGAAGTGAGTGCCTGAGGAGGGAGTTAAGTTGCCAACAGTCCCTCAGAACCAGCAGAAGAAGAGCAGTGCATTGTCACAGCCAGTGAGCAGCATATGTAAAGAGGGGAAACAAACTGGTGCAGGCTGCAGAATGTCAACACTAGAGACACTCAAGCAAAGCTAAGTTATTGAGACCTGCTCCTTGCCCGCACCAACAGATGATATTGGCAGACAATCGTGCCCATAATTATTTATTGAAATAACCACTAAGGAGCCATATCTGTTCAAAGTCCTCCAGGGCTTAAAACAATATTTTCAATAAATAAACTTTTCATTTTGATTTTTGATTTAAACCAAAGTAGTTAACTTGCATTTTTATTCAAACTATAGATTAAGTCTAGTTAGAATAGTTGAGGAGAGAAAGGTGTGTCTATATTTTGTGATTCTATTGTCTTGTTTTATGACATAGCACTGAGTTTTGTATTTTTCGCAGGAGTGTGTAGCATGGATAATTAAGCCTGCTGTCTTGAATCTTTTACAGGGAAGGTTAACCCAGTCAACAAATGTCCGCAGAAGTCGGATGTGTCGGCCTAACGGCGCAAGAACGCAGCTCTGCTGTAAACAGGCACAACGCAATCACGTAAAAAAAAATATTTAAAAAAAAAAAAAAACACCGGATGAACACAGAAGAAGAAGAAGAAGAATCTTTTATACAGCTTCCAGCTTCACCTTCCATTTCCTGCACCATTGTAAGGATAGTCGATTTTCTTAAGGGAACCAGTATAAGGATAGTCGATTTTCTTAAGGGAACCAGTATTCATACCTTCCTAGTATCAAATGAGCCAACTTATCTTCTATTCCTTCTGTTGGGTAGACTGTCTGACAGGGTCAGTCTGTCTTCTTTATTCCACGTGCAATTTTCTCTCTACTATCGAAGACCATGCTGCAATCATCTAGTCTCGAATTCTTACCCCTACTTCTAAGACTGCCAAACAATATGTGTGTATTTATTTATGACTTGTAACCCAAGACATATAAGGTCATATGGCAAGTTCCCTCCCTCGTCACATATCCTTCCCAGATAATTCCTAAAAAATGGTCTTATATATTCTCTACGAGACTGGGCAAATTCCAGAAACACTCTGTTGGGAAAAAACAAATCCTGCCTCTGCTAGGAGGGTTGAACTCGTACCAGTCATGACAGGCAGATGCACCAACCAGTATACCACTACAGCTCTCAAATATACACAACTTGTATGAGGGGACTTCAAATGGAAATCTTAAATGTTTTTTTTTTTGGTCAATATATTCTGAAAATGTAAATCACTTGGGGCCAGGTCTGGCGAGTATGGGGGAAATGTGGTACGTATTGAAAACGGAGGTCTTTGATGGTTTCAACCATTGAACGGGCAGTATGGGGTCAAGTATTATCATGTTTACTCATCATAATTCCACGTCGTTTGGATTTGATTGCTTGTCAAAACTTCCTACTCCACTCATACCCTTGCTGGGCTGACAGGCATGCATCACCATACTGAACCTTCATTTGCCGATGAATTTACGTTGGTTTCACCCCTTCACTGAACAAAACATGGATAACAGAACACTACTCCTCTTTGGTGCATGTCAAAAGTGGGGCGGTCATATTTAAACTGTCCTTATGACATCACCGTGTTCATCTGCACCGTGGTTTCACGTGATTAACACTCAACATCCTTAGCAACAATATTGGTAGGCTACATGACAATGGCATGGTTGTTATTTCTATCACACATTTACGGTTTTCATTTGAAGCCCCCTTGTACGTACCATATTCTTTGCCAGATTTCTTAAGTATGTTCCTACTAAACATATCAAGTACAATCATATATGTGTTGCTACTGGTACACATGAAAAAAAGCAGATCAGACATGGTGCAGTGTTTTTACATAGTGGATGTTACACAAGCATACAATTATATAATTTGGCATGTTGGAGCAAATTTAGTGTGATAAAGATGGTTTCAAATTTTTCTGATGCACTTAGCATTAATTTTACCACAGAACTGACAATGTCAGAGCAATGCAAAATTAGTTCCCATATATTTACATTGGATTATAAAAATGGCAGTTTAGGAACCAGATATAGATAGTATGGAACTACATGGAACCAGATAATAAAGGTGTGGAACTAGATGGAACCAGATAATAATGGTGTGGAACTAGATGGAACCAGATAAGAATGGCATGGGACTAGGTGGAACCAGATAAGGATGATTGATTGATTAATTGATTGATTGATTGATTGATTGACTGACTGACTGATTGATCTTTATTTTCAAAGGGTTACAAATTGGGCATGCAGGCCTGTCTTACATTCAGCCCTTCCAATCACTCATCTTTCATTCATCAATAGTGCATGATACATTCACATAGGAAAAAAACACATTGTCAAATGAATGTTGTAAACATAGACAATGCATATTACCATGAGACACAGCACCCACCCACCACACATCCACCACCCACCACACATCCTCCCACCCACACCCCCCCCCCCCAACCACCCACACATCCCCAGGCACACATAAATTCCCCCACCCACCAACTCATCCCCCACCCACCAACTCATCCCCCACCCATTCATCCCCACTTACACACATCTCCCCACCCACACACACATTCCCCCACCCATCCCCAACCCACATCCACTCACTCATCAACACACCCTCAACCACTCAGCCAAACACACATCCCCCAACCACACATTCCCAGACCCACACACACATCCTCTGCCAACCCACACATCCTGCACCTACACCCCCCCCCCTCAACCACACATCCCCCCACCCACATACATCCCCCACCCATACACTCATCCCTCAACCACTCACACCCACACATCACCCACCCACCCATAAACACATACATCCCCCATGATGACATGAGACTAGATTGTGGAGAAGGCACCTGATTAATTGACTGAGATAACAATTCAGAGAAATGTCCAATATGTTACCACAACGACAGAAATACAGAAAGCTTGTAAAGTTAATATATACTTCTAGAGGTCACCATGGCTGAATGGATAAGTTTGCATGTTCTTAAACATCTGGTGTGCTGATGCAGAGGTAAGGGGTTCAACACCTGCACCGGACGGTTGAACTAAAAGGTTGACTTCATGTCCTTGACTTGGGGACATAAATTACAGGTGCCTCTGAAGTAGGAGTGGGTTCGCCTGATGGCGAGAGACACTGGTAATTGGGAAAGCTAACTTCAATCCAGTGCTACTAGAAGTAGTGTGTATAGACTACGCTTGAGTTCAAAGCGAGCGAGCGACAAAAATATACACTTCTGATAGGAATTTACAGGATGTACCAAATGTATTCCCCCCAAAAATATACACTTCTGATAGGAATTTACAGAATGTACCAAATGTATTCCCCCCAAAAATATACACTTCTGATAGGAATTTACAGGATGTACCAAATGTATTCCCCCCAAAAATATACACTTCTGATAGGAATTTACAGAATGTACCAAATGTATTCCCCCCAAAAATATACACTTCTGATAGGAATTTACAGAATGTACCAAATGTATTCCCCCAAAAAATATACACTTCTGATAGGAATTTACAGGATGTACCAAATGTATTCCCCCAAAAATATACACTTCTGATAGGAATTTACAGGATGTACCAAATGTATTCCCCCCAAAAATATACACTTCTGATAGGAATTTACAAAATGTACCAAATGTATTCCCCCCAAAAATATACACTTCTGATAGGAATTTACAAAATGTACCAAATGTATTCCCCCCAAAAATATACACTTCTGATAGGAATTTACAAAATGTACCAAATGTATTCCCCCCAAAAATATACACTTCTGATAGGAATTTACAAAATGTACCAAATGTATTCCCCCAAAAAATATACACTTCTGATAGGAATTTACAGAATGTACCAAATGTATTCCCCCAAAAAATATACACTTCTGATAGGAATTTACAGAATGTACCAAATGTATTCCCCCCAAAAATATACACTTCTGATAGGAATTTACAGAATGTACCAAATGTATTCCCCCAAAAAATATACACTTCTGATAGGAATTTACAAAATGTACCAAATGTATTCCCAAAAAAAGCTGAAATACAGAAAGCCCCAATTACTTACATTTGTGGGGGTTCTTTTGCATGTGTTACTGGGGCCCTTAAGGAAAGCAAAGAATAATAACACTGTGACCTACCATGGCCGGTCTCCCTGGCGTAGGAGTGAAGGACGTTGTTCGTAACCCCGTATACTCTCGTACGAAACATAGCTGCATGAGATTCGGCAGCAGATCGCATCGTGGTTACTTACAGAGGGTATGTGAGCCGGTCGTTCAGAAAGCAATGGCATACTACTGAATGTAAAAACATGCCAAGACATCAACAGCAGCTGAGAAATGCTGGTGTTGACTGCAATGTTCTGTAAAGGATATGCAAGGGGGGGGGGGGGAGAAGACCTACCATGCATGTTTTAGGAGTTGACTAAGGGAGGTGGTTGGGGTGAGACTGGCTGCCTTATCATATAGAAAACTTTAGCTGCAAAAACCAACCAATCATGAACAAGTTTCTGTAAAAACAAACCAACCATGAACAAGTTTCTGTAAAAACCAACCAATTATGAACAAGTTTCTGTAAAAACCAACCAATCATGAACAAGTCTCTGTAAAAACAAACCAACCGTGAACAAGTTTCTGTAAAAACCAACCAATCATGAACAAGTCTCTGCAAAAACAACCAACCATTAACAAGTCTGCAAAAGCAACCAATCATGAACAAGTCTCTGCAAAAACCAACCAATCATGAACAAGTCTCTGCAAACACCAACCAATCATTAACAATTCTCTGCAAAAACCAACCAATCATGAACAAGTCTCTGATAAAACCAACCAATCAGCATCAGTTATCTATTTTTTCAAAGCCTATACAGGGCTTGGTATTGAATTGGTTCATGGCCCATGCTCCATTAAGAGATGAAAAGCAGAAGAATAAAAAAAATAATGGGGGATTTGGGAGCTTTGTTTAAATACAAAAGTAGCCAAATGTAATAAAATGTATACAAAGCTAAACAAAAGGTGAACATGTTCAGTAAAAAAAATATAAAAGCTAAAGACAAATGCATATTAATCATAATCTGCTTATTTTGTTCTTGCTTGCAATGTTTTTTCAACATTTCACAGAGGATTCTTTTGTATCTTCTAAGACATTAATCAATCATTTCAGTGCCATCTCCACAATGAATGTTGGATTCAATGGACATCCAACACTCTCTGTTCCTGTCCTTGTTGTACACCATATCAGACTGCTGTTTGTCCATCTCTTAATGTTATCTTTCTACTTATCAGAACATCAGTACCTCAATGAAACCTTAACTTCATTATTTATTTCTTTGTTCTTCACCCCTTTTTGGTTTTGCTTTTCAGTTTCTGGTTAAGAAGGAACATTTTGAGCACAGTATTGGTGTTCGCATTATTCATGGTGGTATTCAGGTCTATTTAAGCGTGGGAAGGATGGAATGAATCAGTTCTACAGAGGAACCACTAGCTGATCAATAGGCAGAAAGGCAAATAGTATAACTGCACAGCATCATACACAGGACAGGGCAAGACTGATGAGTACTATGGACATCCCCTGTATCCTGCTTCAATTCCAGCTGTTTCAATCAAATCCTGCCACTGGAATCAATAGAAAGGGCAAGAGGAAGTGAATCTGAAGTCTGATGCTTCACAACTCTCTCTCTCTCTCTCTCTCTCTCTCTCTCTCATTTGACTCCTAACCCTAATCCAATTCAGACGTACATTAAATGTTCACCCACATCTAGCCAATCAGCTCCTGTGGTGGTGAATTAACTACAAAGTGGCAGGAGTGGAATCATTGGCAGTTACAGATGCAGTCATGCACTCTGTGCATCAGGTCATCCCCAACCCCCACTATAGCATGTTTTCCTTCCACAGATAGGTCTAATCAATTACTCGTAATCCCACTCTGATCCAGATCAGGTCATAAGGTCATCCTCAACTCCTCTACCCTCACAACAACATTGAAGCTTGACCACTTCACCACAGAGACTCACGGTTTCTTTTTTAATATTCAATAATGTGTCCGAAGTTGTTACATGTTTCCTATACTTCTATGGGGCTGATCAATAGCTGTATATATATTTCTCATGCTCTTTCAAGGATCTCAAGGTTTCCTTGGCAATATAATTCTTGGTTTGATTAGAATTCTTGGTTTGATTAGAATGCTTGGTTTGATTGTAATTCTAGGTTTGATGAGAATTTTTGGTTGATTAAAATTCTTGGTTTGATCATAATTCTTGGTTTGATTAGAATATGTGGTAGTAGGGTATTGCTGAGCGCTAAGATTTCTGTTGAGATTATTGTTCGGATCACTGAGATCGATATAATTTTCTTCTTAGTGGAATCCTCTATCAGTTAAGATTTCAGTTTGTGACATGAGTGATTTTGACTCACTTTGATTGTCGACCTCATCACCTGAATTTTTTTTAAATTAAACATTTTTATGCTGACTAATGTGTTCTAATGTGTTACATGTTTCCTATACTTCATATGGCTGCCGATCAATACCTGTGTATATATTTCTCATGCTCTGTCAATGATCTCAAGGTCTCCTTGGCAGTTGACATTTCTGCTATATATGGTTATAAGAGAGGTCAGCTTGGCAGAGAGGTTTAAGCAGCTCACACTTATACTTCCTATATGCTGATGGTGAGTTCATACCACACACTGGTCAGCTGGATTTAAATATTGGCCTCTTGTAGTGAAAGCAGCGACAAACTGCTGGCTCTGTGGTGAGGGGGAAACGGGCGCAATTCGTAATACTACATCCCGCGTTCAAAACACAGCTACAGGCGATTTGGCAGCAGACCGCCTTGCGTTGGGTTTTTTCCATAAAATGGTATGGGTGTCGGTCGTTCAGAAAGCAACGACAAATTACTGAACGTAAACTTGCCAAGAGGTCACAAACAGCCAAAAAATGCTGGGGCTAGCTGTGATGTCCTGTAAAGGATACACAACTAACTTGCATGGTTATAAAAGAGGTCAGCATGGCTGAAAGGTTTAAGACGCTCAAACTTCAACTTCCTGTATGTTGATGGTGGGTTAATTTCACACAATGGTCAGTTGGATTTAAATACTGACTGCTCGTTAAGAAAGTAGTGGCAAACTTCTTCTTCTTCTTCAGCATTCCAAGCCATTGAGGTTCTTTGCTGCAGATACAATCCGTCTCCATTCATCTCTCTGGTTGACCTTCTCTTGCCAGTAGTGGCAAACTACTAAACATAAAATTGCATACAAAGTCAACATGGGGTTGGCCGGAAGGACCTAAACATTTTAAAAATATGATTATAAAGAGGATGTTTCACAATTACAGTAAGGACAAAACTCAATCAAAAATGAGTCAAAGTTACCAGCCAAGAATAATGGCCTTCCGTCAAGAAAGATTGGAAATATTGGACCCAAAAATTAGCCTCCCATCCTGTCAGCATTAAATAAGGAAGATACAGGCAACCACAAAGGGAACTGATTGCCTCATCTTGTAAACCACAGTGGCAAAGCACAAGACACTGAATGCGGCAAAGAGGATATTATTTAAAAACAATGTATTCCCGTAGTAAATTTAAGCACAGAAGGCACAAACAATATGCTGCAGGATTTATTCCCTGGCATATTTCACTGCATCTCATCATGTACATACTGCAGAATTATATACCATGTGGATGTAGTGAGGTGTTAGCAATTAGGCAGTTCCAACCAGTTTTGTGCAAATAGAAAGAGTTTGTGTTAAATTTAAAATTACCGCGGGGATAACAGATGTTCCACATTCAAAAAATACCTGCGACTGTGTTTTAATTGTTTCAGCTTCGGTATTATTGATCTATTCACTTCATATGATAGATAACTCTGCAGTATGCACCTGATGAGATCCAGCGAAATATACCGGGCAATAAATCCTGCAACTTATTGTTTGTGGCTTATGTGTTTATAGTATATTATTTCTTCCTAACATATCTAGTTATTTATTACAACATGTATACATACAATATATCAAGGCTCACTTGTAATGATATCAGTGAGTACAGTATTGCACTGTTTAATATCTGATTGCTACATGCATATAATGGGTCTCAACCAAGGGTTCTTAGCCTGAATGATTCCATGGATCCACTTCACGAAGGGTATGTGAATACATTTCAGGAAGTCCATAAAATTTGCAAGCCTGTCAAGAATTTTCTCTCACTTTCTTTCTCTACTTCTTTCCACAAATAATTCCAGTTGTCACTACATGTTCTAGTTGTCCTCTTATTAATGATGTGGCCGAACAATGACAACTGCCTCTTTTTGATGTTGTGAGAAGTTGTCTTTGGGTTTTAGACTCTTTCAAATCATACTTATTTTCGATGTCCAAGAAATTTTAAACAACAACTTCATCAAGCATCAAGGGATTTAGAGCCAAAAGAAAAGAATGATCGCATCAATCAGAAAGCCACCAAAACCAGCTCAAAATGATTACCACTTCATGGACAAACCATATCAAATCCTTATTCTGAGCCTCAAAACAGGATACAATAGATTACGCAACTATATGTGTACAAAATTCAAGATTGGCGCCACTGATATAGATCACATATTCCAAGACTGCCAAAAAATACAGCATATCTAGGCAAACTTTTTGGCCCAGAGAAACAGCAGTGGAAGATAAACTCTACAAACCACTGAGTGAACTAAACAAAGATAGTGAAATTCATACAAAAGACAACATTGCAGATGTAGACAAATTTTAAGTGAACGAAAGAAGAAGAAGAAGCATCAAGGGATTGTTTCCCCTGTTCACTAATTGTGCAAGATTCACAACCATATGTTAAAGCTGGTTCTATGTAACATTCCTTTTGTAACCTCTACACAAAGACACAAAAGAAGTAACTGGGGGTTCATAGCGAAATTAATGGACAGTGTTTAGTGTAGGAGAGCCTGGTATATGATACCACAACATGAGAATGAAGGTGGAGGCAGTCACAGCAGCATTCCTCTGGCTGGATGACAAACAGCACACATGCCATGGTTGTAATGGTGTATGCTGAGAAAGGTGAAGACAGGTATGCTTCATGCAGGTGGCGTGCTTCAATTAAACAAATAAATATAGGGAGCATCTGTTGGATCTTTTCCCCAGGACTTGCTGGTGTGGTGGGAAGTGGGCAACCAGACTGACTGACTGGGTCTGCACCACTGGATGGAGTACTGATACAGAATAAGGCAGATGTGGTCAGAGTTCACTGGGATCATCTGTATAGTGTGGAAGAACAGATCAATCATCATGGAGAGAATGGTGCAGCAGGGAGTGACCAGAGGATCTGGCCGATGTCATAAGACTCCAATGAAAGGCCAGATGGACAGATAATCAGGTTGCAATTGGTACCATTGGGATTGGGACTCTTCCCTGGCTGTTGAAGATGAAGATGGAGCCTGCATGGGAATGCCCCAAATGCTATGATGTTGGTTCTTGACTCAACTCAACTCAGCTCAACTTGTAACCTCCAATGATAGAGATTTATTACTTAAGATGCTCTTCCTTTTATAAAATTCAACTTCTGCTTACCCTAATCTGTTCTCTACCTCTGTGATACATCTCCCAACTGATGCTATCAATATGCCTAGATAATTGAATTTCTGTACTGCATGTTTCGTCACAACATCAAATTAGTATTTTCTTCCCGCTATAATCTCACAGGATTAATTTTCTAGCAACTTAATTCACAAAACAATTAATTTCTCCATTTATAATGAATGCACTGACTTCTGTGTGGTACTGCTGGTTGGCTATTTTAACTGATTTATCCATAAGGTCTCAGTTTTATTTGTTTAAGCTGGAAAAATTTGATAAAATGCCAAAGGGATCCATGGCACAACATAGGTTAAGAACCCCTGGAGTAGAGAACATAACATTAAGAAAGCTGCATTTTCTATAAATATTACACATCAATGAATGCGAATATTCACAAACAATCATGAATTCACCACATGGATGATTTCTCAGTTGGCAATTCCAGATCACTAAACAACATATAATTATGCAATAAACTCGGAAGTCCCAGCGCAGAAACTTTCTGATTGACCGAGATGCCACTGCCGAGCCGTTTGCGAATACTCCGCCTGCACTGACGAAGAAGGCTTTGAGGCTGTATGATCAGATCTGTCACCAAATCAACAATACTTAGATCCTCCAGATTTAGCACGGAGTACAATGAATTCATTTTTCTCAAGACAGATGTGGCATCTTCTGCGTAAGCTGCTACAAGCCAGCGAATGAGAGTGGGATTTTCCTTGTGCACACAATGGGTGATGGGTGAACATGGGCTGCAAGGTGCCAGCATAGATTCTGTTTGCTTTGCATAGTCACTATTGCATTGTAGGAGCAGCTTGATGACTGCGAAGTTACAGTTGTCTATGGCATGCCAAAGGGGTAATGTATGGAAACGATCCAATGTGTTTGGGCTGGCCCCAAGTGCCAGCATTTTTTCTATAACAGATGTGTCAATATCTCTGTATACGGCTTCATTGAGGGCAGTGACATCATCAGATGGCAGTTTCTCCAAGGAGCAGCCTTGATTTAAGAAGAAGTCGACCACGGGCATCCTGTAAAAACGTATTGCACTAATCAGAGGGGTCACACCATCACAACAGCGGATGTTGATGCTAACACCGTGGTTGATGAGGAGGTTGCAACACTCAATGCTTCCCCCTTCGGCAGCCAGGTGTAAAATGGACACATGTCTGGACCAGTGATGCAGATTGGCTCCACAGTCGATCAAGAATTTCAGTGTCTGAAACAGAAATTTAATTAATATTTTTTAATGTATAAAACACAATGCTATGAAAAGATAAAAACTAGAATAATTTGTGACAATTGCAAAGATTTGTGGAAAGAGAAAGAGAGGAAGACAAGAATGTCAGTCTTGTATTATGGCTCAGAAGTCAATACACGAATTGATACAAGCCACAAGATCGCAAGATGTGGAGAAACATGATCGCCCAAGCCAGTCGACAAGACACTTGAAGATAAAACTAACCTCCATAAATAAACCAATAAATGGGTTCTGACAGGAAGACAAAGAAAGAATAAATTGAGCACATCCATGGAACGAGATCAACGAGACCTCGAGAGGTTAGACATGCTCACAGTAGAGCCTAAAATGGTGAGGCTTACAGATTAAGCCTGAACAATAAATCTAGGCAGATTTAAGGCATAAAGAACAGCATGAATGATAAAGCATGCAGACTGTCAGAAAATTTCATAGGCACACTGAATTTTTGAAATGACATGAGATAACCAAACACTGGAACATGTTGTGACAACTGGAAAGACTTGTGGATAGAGAGATAGAGGAAGACAGCAAGAGAACATTCTTGACAGAGAACTGTAACTATTAATTTTGTAAATATAATATCCAACATAAATATTCCTGCCCTCTGGACATTCCCAAAAGTGCTCTGTCTCGCTCTTCAGAAGCCAACCTACAGTCCCCTTGCTCATGGTGCCAGTGGCAGCTAGACTGGACATCTGCCTGTATTTTCCCAGATGCACAGACTGTCATCCCTTGATGATGATGATGATGATGATGTTGATGATTATGGTGGTGATGATGATGATGATGATGATGATGATGATGATGATGGTGGTGGTGACAATGATGGTGGTGATGATGATGATGATGGTGGTGATAATGATGATGTGATGGTGATGATGATTCAGATATCAACTAGGGATTGCCACACACACAAAGAAAACTTATCAAACATCAAAAAGAGGCAGTTGTCACTTTGATTTTTAATCTGAAAATAACATCACTGCAGATACTGTCAAGAAAGTCTGAATTTCACAACTATTAGGTCATAATTTTATGAAATGAGGCGACCTATTCTTATCCAACCATATCACCGATGACCCAGACCTGTGGATTTACATGAACGCCTACACCATATGATTTTATTTTGGGCACAAGATGATGATGTCGTGTAAGAAGCTTCTATAGAAGTTTTTGCACCTTATCACAAACATCAGGAAGATGCAATCTGTTTAAACAGTGAAAATAATCTCACTATAACTTCTGTCATGGAAATCTGGAATTTCACATATACTGGGTCATAATTTTATGAAATGAGGTGACCTACTCCTTTTCAATTGCTTTTGTCTTTGCCACGGAAAGTAAAAGCATTACATATTGTAAATATTTAGATGGCTTGGCCAAGTGGCATGGTCGAGACAAGAACACTGAGCAGATCCGCGACTCTGGTGATCGTGTGAGATGGCAAAACATAACCGCCCGTGTTATAATGATTGTAAAAAATTATTATGAGGCAAACTGGGTCTCATCTCATCTCATCATGTTCCTCTTGTACCTTGTGGGAGAGTGCCCGCTTATGGGCTTCATGTATCGATATTCCCATGAACTCTGGCAAAATGGGTACATGGTGCTAATCCCATATGTTAAGACCCACCGAGGCTCCATGGACGCAGTGGTCATTGATATGCCAGGGGCTTTTACTCCCAGGGAAAATTCCTGGTACCCATTTTCCAGTGAGTCGAAATGGGGGTTCACATCAGTGGACAAAATAAAGAATTAGAGACGGAGATGAATAATATAAAGAGGACATGGAGGGAGATGCAGGAGGTAGCAAAAGGTTGGGCGGTTTGGTGTGAGTTGGTTGGTTGATTGATTGATTGATTGATTGATTGATTGATTGATTTAGGAATCGACATCACAGCATTCGGGGCATTCCCATAAGTGCTCCGTCCCCATCCTCAGCAGCCAGCAAAGAGTTCCAACACTAATAGTACCAGTAGCAATCTGATTATAAGTCTGTCTTGCCTTTCCTCTGAGTGTTGAGCGTCGGCCAGATCCCTTTGTCACTCCTCGTTGTCTCATTCTTGCCAGACCATGGTAATCTATTTGCTCCTCCGAGGTGTGCACGTGCTCCTACGTCTGCCTTGTCATGTATCAATACTCCACCAAGTTCTGCAGAGCCAGCCAATCTGTCCGCCTGTTCATTTCCCAGAACACCGGCATGCCCCGGAGAAAAGATCCAGGCGATGCTTGTCACCTGTGACCTCCGAAGCGAAGCAAGCCACTCTGCACGAAGTCTGCCCGTCCTCACCCTCGTCAGCATGCTTTCTGAGTCAGTTACAATCACGATGTGTGTGTGTGTCGTATTCTCCATCCAGCTGAGAGCCGCAGTGACTGCCTCCACTTCCATTCTTAAGCTGGATGTTGTGGTATCATATGCCAGGCTCTCCTGCCCCAAACATCGACCATTAGCTTTGGCTATGAACCCCCAGCCACTTCTCTCACCTCTTGACACCAAGAGTTGGTTGAGGGTCTATGTACCCATGGCGGAATAAAGAGCGGAAAAAGAAGGAGCATATTCCAAAATGATCAAATTCTTGGTCAAGATCAAATTCTTGGTCGTAGGTCTGCATGGCCAAATGGATAAGAATGCGTGCTCTTAAACATCCGGTGTGCTGATGCCGAGGTAAGCGGTTCAACCCCTACACTGGGCAGTTGGACTAACATGTTGACCTGTCAACCTTGACTTGGGGACGAATTACAAGTATCTCTGAAGTCGGAGTGGGTTCGCCTGATGGTGAGGGACACTGTTAATAGGGAAAGTTAACCCACATGCAAAATTCAGTCCATCACTACTATAAATAATGTGTATAGACTATGCTTGAGTTCAAAGCGAGCGAGCGGAAAACAAATTCTTGGTCCCGGGAAGGTTAACCCGGTCAACAAATGCCCACTCGTAAAGTCCTAAAGGTGTTGAAAAAGCAGTAAGATGAATGGATTGAGTCTGCATAGGGACCTGCCAATATCCCTTAGTAAGATCTAATTTAGAAAAGATTTTGGAGGTGGACATGTCAAGAATAAGATCTTCGCAGGAAGGAATTGGTTCTGCGTCGATCTTAGTGACGTTGTTGAGCTATTTTTAGCTTGCACAAATCGATAATGTCACCGGCATGTGTATCGCTCCGCCATGAATCATTTTTGATAATTATTCATAAACAAATCAGTAATTACATAAATAAATGAAAGAAACTCATAATATCAATACTTACAACTTCGAAGAACACATGAATATAAGTATACAATATTTCACTAAACACAAATAAACATAATTTTTGTCACGATAGGCACAGCTCAGCTCGCAACTTGTTCTAGTCTGCACACGTCGTCAGTCACTGACACAAATTAAACCTTGTAATTCACTACTAGTAATCTTAGTCTAGAGCCGTGGGTGAGTGTAATAGCTTGAACGTTTGTCCAAGCCACACTTCTGACACCACTTTAATCCTCGCCTGTCAGCAACCGATGTTTCAGGCATCACAGGATTACTTCTCTCGCACCACACAAGGAACTTGCAAGTCGTGTGAGAGGAAATGGATGATACATTTTATTTGCCGTTGGCTCTTTACATTTACAAAACAGTCGCTATCAAATCACACACAAAGCCACAGAATTGCCTATCACTAGTTTCCTAAGCCTATTTCTAATCTCTATCTACTTGGCTACAGAAACCCCTATTGACACTAAACGGTGCGCTCGCTAAGAAGTCAGTCCCCAGTCTGATTCTTCTCCTCGCGTGGCTACACAGCACGCGGAAGGACCTTGTGCGTCCTTCGACTTTTTGCGTGCTGTCACACTCAGCACGCTTATAGCAGCCGTCTCCTATTGAGTGGCAATCCACTTCTCTGTGGCTATCACGTAGGCGTGATACTGCCGTGACCAGAGTACTAACTATCTGGTCGATGCCTCCGTGTCTCATGAGAGAACTAGTTAATAGTCCCCCTTCCTATCACCTACCCTGCCCTCATACCGGGGCACTGTGTTACCTCTGATCTACTTGAGGTTGACCACTCTTCCCGGTGGTCTTCTATCTTGAGGCAGCCCTCAGACCTCTATGCTTCAGTCTTTGACACAAGGTTATATATGACAGTTTGCAAGACTTAGAGATGCCCATGTCCTACCGGGGCCCTTAAGGCATGAAAAGAATGTTAACACCATCTTCTGAGGTACTTGTCATTTATGTCCAGAAGGCAAGGACAGGGAGTCAATATTTTAGTCCAACTGACTGGTGTAGGGCTGAACCCGCTACCTCACCATTAGCACACTAGAAGTTTAAGAGTGAACGTTCTCATTCATTCAGCCATGTTGATCTCTATATTTTTTTACTAACTGTGAGTTTGACAGAACTGTAAAAGAAGATTAGCTGTTACAGGGCTATTGCCACACACTCAAAGATGATTGGCTGTCACAGGGATATTGCCACACACTCAAAGATGATTGGCTGTCACAGGGCTGTTGCCACACACTCAAAGGTGATTGGCTGTTACAGGGCTATTGCCACACACTCAAAGATGATTGGCTGTCACAGGGCTACTGCTACACACTCAAAGGTGATTGGCTGTCACAGGGCTGTTGCCACACACTCAAAGGTGATTGGCTGTCACATGGCTATTGCCACACACTCAAAAATGATTGGCTGTCACAGGGCTATTGCTACACACTCAAAGATGATTGGCTGTCACAGGGCTATTGCCACATACTCAAAGATGATTGGCTGTCACAGGGCTATTGCCACACACTCAAAAATGATTGGCTGACACAGGGCTATTGCCACACACTCAAAGATGATTGGCTGTCACAGGGCTATTGCCACACACTCAAAGATGATTGGCTGTCACAGGGCTGTTGCCACACACTCAAAGATGATTGGCTGTCACAGGGCTATTTCTACACACTCAAAGATGATTGGCTGTCACAGGGCTATTGCCACATACTCAAAGATGATTGGCTGTCACAGGACTATTGCCACACACTCAAAGATGATTGGCTGTCACAGGGCTGTTGCCACACACTCAAAGGTGATTGGCTGTCACGGGGCTATTGCCACACACTCAAAGATCCATGACCCTATCTTGAATTTATTTGTTTTTTGTTTTGCGCTCACTCATTTTTAACACAATCATAGTCCACACATGTGTTTCTACTTCTAGTGCAGTGGACTGATTTTTGTATGTGGATTAGTTAGTTGCATATCCTTTACAGGATGTCGCAGTTAACCCCAGCATTTTTGACTGTTTGTGATTTCTTGGCATGTGGTTTCTGAGGAAAATGCAAAGAATACCATGGACAGACAGAAAAACCAACGACCAAGTCCTACAAGGAACAAATGAAAATTGTAAACTGATTAGAGAAATTAGACATAGACAGTCAACATTTTTGGTCACGTTATGAGAAGAAATAAATTAGAGAACTTGGTGACAACTGACAAGATTGAGAGGAAAAGAGCAAGAGGAAGGCAGAGAAGTAAACACTTGGATGCCTTGGCCACATGGTATGGTCGAGACAGGAACACGGAGCTAATCCACGACTCTGGTGATCGAGGGAGATGGCAGAACATGACACATGATGGATGGATGGATGTGGTTTTAGATTCATTCCTTCTGTGTCGGTAAAATTCTGTTTTCCCATGTGGCAGATTTCATGCCTGTGACGTCAGCTGGAGTGATTTCCTTTCTACTTGCTTGTTGCTGCTGTCAGATGAGACCCCTTTCTCGTCTTTTTCCGAGCATAGTCCTTAAAAGGACTAGTCCATTGAGTTTGTTTCTTTGCCTTTCTCTCTGCTTCCGTTTCTAGAAGAACCTTCCAATCTCTGCATCCAGTATGCTTCTCACCTCTGGGTTTCTTTTTCTGGGTGAAAACTGGCTTGCTTTGAGACTGGTTGATCATTGCAAATTTCAAGGCAAGCCAGTTTTTACCCAGGAAAAGAGGCTAATGAAAGTGCAGCATTATATACAACAATAAGAAAGAGACAAACAACGTTCACTGGCCATGTAATCAGAAGAAAAGCATTGGAAAACATTGCGATGACCGGAAAGTTCAGTGGTACAAGAGGCAAAGGCACATCAAGAGAAATGATGCTGGATGGCTTAAGGTGTGACATGGAGGAATATCAATAACAATGTATTCATATCAAGAACAGAATTTATCCATATCAACAACAGAATATATCCATATCAACACTGACCAAGATTTGTTAGATACAAGAATGCTTACACCATTTGCCAGGGCACATGATGATGATAATGTCTTGTAAGAAGCTTTTATAGAAATTGTTGCTGTTTTAAAAGTTGTGATTAAACAGGGTTTCAAGCTTGTCCCAACAGCTACAGAAGTATCAGAGTTATCCAGACATAAGTAAACTATTCACAATTAAAATACCACATAGTAAGTGCTCACCTCCAAATTGCCCTTCCATCCAGCCAACATAACTGGGGTACACTTATCTGAATCAAAAGTTTCAATGTTGGCCCCCGCTTCTATGAGAATCTGGCAACAGTTACTGTAGCCCTGTTCGGCAGCGTAGTGCAGAGCGGTGCGGCGGTTGTAGGCCACCATGTTAACGTTGCATTTTGCATCCAGCATGAGCTGTAGGACCTCCTTGTGGCCTTCCAAAGAGGCCATCATGAGGGGTGTGAAGCGACGAATGTCCTGAGCATCGATCTCTGCTCCGTGGTGCAACAAAGCCTGTCAAAGAATAATAACAAAATTAAATATGAGTTGAGATGAGCCTGTCAAAGATTAACAACAAAATTAAATATGAGTTGAGATGAGCCTGTCGAAGAATGACAAAAAAATTAAATATGAGTTGAGATGAGCCTGTCAAAGCATAACAACAAAATTAAATATGAGTGAGATGAGCCTGTCAAAGATTAACAACAAAATTAAATATGAGTTGAGATGAGCCTGTCGAAGAATGATAACAAAATTAAATATGAGTTGAGATGAGCCTGTCGAAGAATAATAACAAAATTAAATATGAGTTGAGATGAGCCTGTCAAAGTATAACAAAATTAAATATGAGTTGAGATGAGCCTGTCAAAGATTAACAACAAAATTAAATATGAGTTGAGATGAGCTTTCTCTATTCACAGTGTTCCTTGCCATCAGGCGAACCCACTCCGACTTCAGGGGTACTTGTAATTTACATCCCCAAGTCAAGGATGAGAGATCAACAATTTAGTCCAACTGTATGGTGTAGGGGTTGAACCCCTTACCTCGGCATCAGCACACCGGATGTTTAAGAGCATGCATTCTTATCCATTCAGCCATGGTGACCTCTGTCCAGCCAATTTGTCCACCTGCTCTTTTCCCAACACGCCAGCATGCCCTGGGAAAAGGATCCAATGGATGCTCCCTATCTTAGATTTTCCCATTTGTTTATGACAAATCAAGAATCAACATCACTGCACTCAGAACATTTTCACAAGTGCTCAGTCCCCTCCTTCAGTAGCCGACAAAGAATTCCAATGCTGATGATACCCATGCTAGTCTGATTGAATGTCCAAATGCATTTTCCTCTACACATTGAGCGTCGTTCAGATCCTCTCCAGATGTTAGACCTTTGTTTTGTTGTGCCACATAATTCCAGCTAGCCTTCACCACATCAGCCTTGTCATAATCTACTTCCCATCACCCAAAGGAGCAGCACAACCAGTTTATCAGCCTGTTCATTTCCTCACCTACCTGCATGTTCTGTGCAGAAAATCCATGACATGCTCTTGACCTTTGTCTTATCTAGTGTCGAAAGCCATTCCACACAGTACTCACCACTTTCAATTGTACGTAGCACACTTTGGGAGTATGATTAAATATAAACTTTTCCTGAAAAGCTTGCTTCCACCTTGCCCAAGGGTGTCCAATTCCCAATAAACGGGTACTTCACATTACCCAAAGGTGTCCTTACGCTAGCAGAGGGAAGGACATGCCTTCTCCTTTGATAGAGATACCACCAATCCCATTACCCCATATAAATAACTACATCAAAGAAGATCTGCTATGAGAGCCAGAGGACGCCGAAGAAGAATACGGATTGACGTCATCAAAGACACCGTACAATCACACAGAACAACACTATCTAGTGACACTCATTTCGCATTGGAGTGTCAACGATTCCTCCCCAAGGCGTTTGATGGCAAAAGTCGAAGATGATGATGATTAATATTATTATTATTTTCATTACATCAGTACCTTTGCTGACAGGTACCAGGAGAGTTTTTGTTTCCAGTCTAGAAATAACGACCATTTGCTCAAGCAGATACCAATTTTATACTGCTAACATTTTCTTGTCATAAAAACCTGAGCATAAAGGTGGTTTAAAGAAACAACTTCACTGCACATGGCTCAAGTCTCTTTCTGCAAGGTAGTCTGCTGAAAGCATCACACAAGGCATTAACTGACTCCCAGAAATCTCAGAGAATATGCGCACTCGTCTGAAATCGAAATCACAACCTTTGGTGCGCTAGGCAGGAGACTTAACCACTTCCCATAATTTGATAGTTAGACACTCTAACAGCTGGCCACCCACTCATCATTATTGTTAGTAGTAGTAGTAGTGGTAGTATCATTATTATTAGTAGTAGTAGTGGTAGTATCATTATTATTAGTAGTAGTAGTAGTGGTAGTATCATTATTATTAGTAGTAGTAGTGGTAGTATCATTATTATTATTAGTAGTAGTAGTAGTGGTAGTATCATTATTATTAGTAGTAGTAGTGGTAGTATCATTATTATTAGTAGTAGTAGTGGTAGTATCATTATTATTAGTAGCAGCAGCAGGAGGATTAGTAGTAGTAATAGTAGTAGTAGTAGTAGTAGTAGTAGTAGTAGTAGTAGTAGTAGTAGTAGTAGTAGTAGTAGTAGTAGTAGTAGTAGTAGTAGTAGTATCATTATTATTAGTAGCAGCAGCAGGATTATTAGTAGTAGTAGTAGTAGTAGTAGTAGTAGTAGTAGTAGTAGTAGTAGTAGTAGTAGTAGTAGTAGTAGTAGTAGTAGTAGTAGTAGTGGTAGTATAATTATTATTAGTAGCAGCAGCAGGATGATTATTATTATTATTAGTAGTAGTAGTAGTAGTTGTAGTAGTAGTAGTAGTAGTAGTAGTAGTAGTAGTAGTAGTAGTAGTAGTAGTGGTAGTATCATTATTATTAGTAGCAGCAGCAGGAGGATTAGTAGTAGTAGTAGTAGTAGTAGTAGTAGTAGTAGTAGTAGTAGTAGTAGTAGTAGTAGTAGTAGTAGTAGTAGTAGTAGTAGTGGTAGTATCATTATTATTAGTAGCAGCAGAAGGATGATTATTATTATTAGTAGTAGTAGTAGTAGTGGTAGTATCATTATTATTAGTAGCAGCAGCAGGATGATTATTATTATTAGTAGTAGTAGTAGTAGTAGTAGTAGTAGTAGTAGTAGTAGTAGTAGTAGTAGTAGTAGTAGTAGTAGTAGTATCATTATTATTAGTAGCAGCAGCAGGATGATTATTATTAGTAGTAGTAGTAGTAGTAGTAGTAGTAGTAGTAGTAGTAGTAGTAGTAGTAGTAGTAGTAGTAGTAGTAGTAGTAGTAGTAGTAGTAGTAGTAGTAGTAGTAGTAGTACGAGTATCATTATTATTTTAGTAGTGGTAGTAGTATCATTATTATTATGTTTAGTAGTAGTAGTAGTAGTATCATTATTATTATTTTTAGTAGTAGTAGTAGTAGTAGTAGTAGTAGTAGTAGTAGTAGTAGTAGTAGTAGTAGTAGTAGTAGTAGTAGTAGTAGTAGTTTCATTATTATTATTATTTTGAGTAGTAGTAGTAGTAGTAGTAGTAGTAGTAGTAGTAGTAGTAGTAGTAGTAGTAGTAGTAGTAGTAGTAGTAATAATAGTAGTAGTAGTAGTAGTAGTAGTAGTAGTTGTAGTAGTAGTAGTAGCAGCAGCAGCAGCAGCAGCAGCAGCAGCAGCAGCAGCAGCAGCAGCAGCAGCAGCAGCAGCAGCAGCAGCAGCAGCAGCAGCAGTAGCATCATTATTATTGGTTATTGGTATATTAGTGGCTATCTTGCTCGTCTTCCAGCAGTGGTCATAGAATCGAATTTCCATGGAGGCACATTATAAATATTGACCTGGGCTCCCAAGATGCCCCAGCCACAGACGGACATTAGAAAATGTCTTGGGCAGTCAAGGTAGCCAACATGATGTTCACTACATCACCCCTAAAGTGCCGATCGGTCTATAAAAATATGGGCCATACCACAAGCCCAATATATATCAAGCCATGGAGAAGTATCCTTTAACTTGTTATCTTACATCAGTCTTCCTGCAGAAGTAATTATGGAATCTGCCTTGCGCCCCGAAGGATGTGGGTTTAATTCTGGGCTACGTCTTTCGGTTCACGAGTGCAGTTGTCTCTGAGACTCCTAGGGGTTGTCGCTGGAGCTACAGAGTTCATGCTATGTGTGACGGTTTTAGCAGGCCGCCCTGTGGAAAGAAACTGAGCCACACGGGATAAAACCGGGTGGAACAAAGCTGATCCGTTTGTAAGTGAAACCCTTGTGTACACTGACCTTACAGCATGCGGCCCAGCCTTTCTTTGCCGCGTAGTGCAGGGCTGTGATGCCACTGTGGCTCACACGGTTGACGTCAGCTCCCAGGGCCAGGTATAGAAGTACCAAGTTGACATGACCCTTCTCTGCAGCACAGATCAGAGGTGTGTTCCCGAATGTGTCCTCGTCCTCTAGACCAGCTGCAGAAGAGACCAGAAAGAATCAAAGTTGCCATGTATGAATATAATGATCATCTCTTTCTGTCTGTCTTTGGAGAATACAAGTGTATATGTAAAGTGCAGTACAGTTAAGTAAAGTACAGTAAAGTAAGGTAAAGTACAGTAAAGTAACCTAACATGTAAGACAGGACCTTCAAACATGTCTTGAGGTGTATTGGGTATACAGCTAGCTGCAATTTTTATACATCAATCAGCATTCTAAGGTACATCATGCCTTAATTTATCAGGATATTTTCTATTATACATTTAATGCTTGGCGCACTGGCAGAAAATCCGCCTCGATATGGAATCAAAGACATGATAACTGTGCCAGCAGGCAACCATGCAAGCTTCGATGTAAGTATTTACTTTCAGTAAATTAGAAAGATAGTAAATTAAAAAGGACATCATAATATTGTCTGCTTAGTTCTTCCCTCTTTAGTTGGATTTTATTTTTGTGGGGTTCTCGCGCAGTCTCACAGCAAGCACAATTTTAAGTCCTCTGCAGGCTTTATCACATCAGAAACAATGGATAATCCCTTTGTTTACCAGACTCACATCGGCCCTGAAAGACCCATGTGCGGGTGAGGAAAGATTTAGGTCAGCATGAAACCTGGCATAAGCAGCACTGAATCCCTGACAAGGGAAATAATCAGTTCATTCCCTAAAATAGGGGGCACAACCATGAAATCGTCAAGAATAAGAGAAATAACAGTAATGGCCTAGTAAGTGTCATTCATACACTTTTTCCGTTTATATTTTAATATTTCATACTTTTGTTTAGGTCTGTCTGTGTTGTTCTCGATGAAAATTATTATAATCGAAATGTCAATTCGTTGTGTCATAGTACAGGGTGGGGCAAAATGATCTGACACGTTTGTAACTTTAATAAAACTAAATTAGAATAAATGAACAAAAAGTATTTTTATTTATCAAATGTACACATGATGCCATTTTGTTTTATGTTGTTTGAATAATGATTTGTGTGGGGAAATTCAACAACAGGTACTGCTATTGTGATTTTCAGTGACGAGGCCCATTTTCATTGTGTGGAAGCGTGAATAAGCAAAATTTCCGCTATTGGTCCCAAAATAATCCTCATAAGTTACACGAACACCCCTTGCACAGTCCTCATGTAACTGTATGGTGTGCGATAGCAGAATTTGGCATTTTGGATCCGTACTTTTTTGAAGAAGACAATGTTACAGTGACCGTTAACTCTGAACGATATTGCTTGTTGCTGGACACTTTTCTGCGACTCAAATTGGATGAACTTGACGTCAGAAATAATGTTTGGTTCCAACAAGATGGCACAACAGCCCACACGTCTAGACGTTCAATGGAAATTTTGAGAGAGATGTTCCCCGGTCATTTAATTTCATTCCGAGGTGACCTCGGTTGGCCTGCCCGATCACCTGACTTGAACCCGTGTGATTTTTTTCTCTGGGGATACCTAAAATCAAAGGTATATATTCATCGCCCCTGATCTATTGAACAATTGAAAGATGTAATTCATCAAGAAATTTAGTCTATTCCACATGAAATGATCCGCCGAGTTATGGACAACTTTCGCGAACGTCTTCAACAGTGTGTGGACAATAACGGCGAACATTTGACTGATGTAATTTTTAAAAGAAAATGAAATAAAATGACATCATATGTACATTCAGGAAATAAAAATACTTTTTTTCATTATTCAAACAACATAAAACAAAATGGCATCATGTGTACATTTGATAAATAAACATACTTTTTTGTTCATTTATTCTAATTTAGTTTTATTAAAGTTACATCAAATGTGTCAGATCATTTTGCCCCACCCTGTATAACATTTTTAAAAATATCCCTGGATTTACATTTGCCGTTTTAGAGTTTGTTGTTAGGTATGTACATTTTTTTGCAGGATTTACAGGACTAACATATACCTAACTGTTTTTATTTTCTATCGTCAAGAACAGATGTACAATCAGTTGTCATTACTTATTACCCCACTGTTGTGACTCCACTTTGAAGTGCTGGAGTGGTTTGCATGTTCTAATGATCCAAAGAGCTTAAGAAAAAGTTGCTTAAAAGTCGACTTCATTGCAGCGGGTTTTTATCCCATATGGCTCAGTCTCTTTCCGCAACGCGGATTGCCAAAAGCATCACATAAAGTACAAACTTTGTAGCTCCAACGATGACCCCCAGGGGTCTCAGAAAAAATGCACCTGTGAACTCAAGGGCGCGGCCTGGAATCGAACCCACAATCTTCGGAGTCTGAGTCAGATGACCTGACCACTTCGCCACACAGACTCCCGATTCCTGATCCAAAGTGCTATGTCATGGTAGCATGGCTACTGGTAGGGTCTTCTGTGTCCGAGATGTCCAGAGATAGAGACCACATAAAGAAGGACACAAACCTGCTGCTTTGTAGGTAGATCAAGTACAGTCAAAAGTTAGGAAACACAAATCTGAAACAATGCTTGCCAAAATCAGATGTACTGAGCCACTTGAAAAAAAAAACTGTTCAAAGTAACATGCTTTATAATGTCATTTATTTATTAATGTCTAAAGGATAAAAAGCCTTTATTTGGGACATAAAACAATGAACACTTCCATCAGTTAGAATTTCCTAATTTTTGTATGACACATTTTATATTTGAACATAACTGAATAATTTGCCTCCTGGATCAGTAACATGTAATTTATTACCTCCTATGAACAACAATCCCTTTCAAATTAATTTCTTAGATGTGGTTTGTTTGGTCACAGGATTATTAATCTTAGTCTGGGATGATCCATAATTATAACTTCCCTTACAAGGTTGAACAGGGTAATGGAAAAATGACCGATCAGTAACAATGGGGACTATTCAAAAGGTGTCAGACCATATTTTTTGTGCTCGTTCGCTTTGAATTTAAGAGTAGTCCATACTGTTATCGTTTGTCCATCAAGAATGATGATGACCATTCAGTTCATCCAGTGGGGTTGAAAGTGTGGAGCCGTGAGTTCTAAGATGGCTGATAAGGCCTATTTTGGCTCGAAATGTTCTTTGACAATGTGAGCAAAGAATGCTTAACGTTCCAGGAGGAGGATCTCCTGCGGTGGTTTTTCTGTCCAGCCTTTTTTTCACAGCTCTTGCAGTCCTGGTTGCTTCACAAGTGACTGCACCCTTGCGTAATGATGTATACCACATATTTTGGTCTTTAGCAGTCTCCCAGGTGTCATGATGAATTCCAAAAGCTTTTAGTGAGATCTTCAGAGTGTCTTTAAAGCATTCCCTCTGGCCACCTTGTGAGCATTTACCACAACACAACTCGCCATATGGATGTGAGAGTTGGAAATCATTGGTAGCTTTAGATAATAAATTAGACAATTTTGAGAACAAATGTCTTAGAAGAATTCTAAACCTCCACTGAACAGATTTCAGAACCAATACACAAATAAGACAAGAGACTAAACAAGATATTGTATCCAATTTTATAAGAAAACGCCGATGGAACTACATCGGCCATGTACTCAGAATGGACAAGACAAGACTCCCCAACCAAGCCCTCTTATGGTCACCAGTAGGGAAAAGAAAACGTGGAAGACCAAGAGAGACCCTGCATAGAACCATCATCAGAGAAGGCTGATTCAACGCCAAGCGAACATCCAGGATCTACAACAAGTAGCGGCGAACCGCCGGACATGGAGAGCCATGACTTCTGCCCTATGCGCCGCCTTAGGCTCAAGAGGAAAGACTAACTAACTCGCCGTAAAAATTTCATGTAGGGAGCCTGTGATCTGGCATGCAAGTCAAGTGACCAGCCCAGCGAATCTGATACTACTTCTAGAAGCAATGGATATATTTGTGTGTGGATTAACCTTCCTTATTACCAGTGTCCCTCACCATTCCGACTTCAGAGGTACTTGTAATTTACGTCCCCAAGTCAAGGACGAGAAGTCAACATTTTAGTCCAACTGCAGATGATACAGTCTTGATTGCAGACAATGAACAGGACCTGCAAAATTTAGTAGATGCGGTTGTTACACACAGTGAACAACAAGGGTTAGAATTAAATTGTAAAAAGACACAGATTATGGTCGTCACTAAGAAGAACGAAATACCACAGTGTAATATACAAGTAAATGGGAATATTCTTCAACAAGTGAATAGGTACAATTACCTCGGAACAGTAATAACATCTGATGGGAGATGCCTTGAAGAGATTAGAACAAGAATCGCCATGGCAAAAGTAGCCTTTAGCAAGATGAAAAACATACTGACCAATAAAAAGATGTCAATTGAAACGAGAAAAAGAGTGTTGAGATGCTACATAGAACCTGTACTTTTATATGGATGTGAAGCTTGGACAATGAGCAGCCAGGCTGAAAAACATCTGATGGCTGTAGAAATGTGGTTTCTGAGGAAAATGCAAAGAATACCATGGACAGCCAGAAAGACCAATGAACAAGTCCTTCAAGAAACAAATGAAGATCGTAAACTGATCAGAGACATTAGACGTAGACAGTCACAATTTTTTGGGCATGTTATGAGAAGAAATGATTTGGAGAACTTGGTGACAACTGGTAAGATCGAGGGGAACAGACCAAGGGGAAGACCTAGAAACAAGTATCTGGATGGCTTGGCCTTGTGGCATGGTCGAGACAGAAACACGGAACTGATCCACGACTCTGTTGATCGAGTGAGATGGCAGAACATGACCGCCCACGCTTACCAGCATGGCACATGATGGATGATGGATGGATGGACCAGTGTCGGGGTTGAATCCCCCTACCTCAGCATCAGCACATCAGATGTGTCAGAACAAGCGCTCAAATCCATTTAGCCATGCTGACCTCCGAATGACCATATCAAACATCAGTGGCGTGGAACCAACAGTGATGGAAGCCATGGTTTCTGGGAAAACAGGCAGTAGTTGACAAGCACAAAGATGGACACAGGACATTGAAGACACATTGGGCGTGAGGCAGTAGTTGACCAGCACAAAGATGGACACAGGACATTGAAGACACCTTGGGCATGAGGCAGTAGTTGACCAGCACAAAGATGGACACAGGACATTAAAGACACATTGGGCATGAGGCAGTAGTTGACCAGCACAAAAATGGACACAGGGCATTGAAGACACCTTGGGCATGAGGCAGTAGTTGACCAGCACAAAGATGGACACAGGAAATTGAAGACACCTTGGGCATGAGACAGTAATTGACCAGCATGAGGATGGACACAGGACATTGAAGACACCTTGGGCATGAGAAAGTAGTTGACCAGCACACAGATGGACACAGGACATAGCAGACACCTTGGACATGAGGCAGTAGTTGACCAGCACACAGATGGACACAGATCATAGCAGACACCTTGGGCATGAGGCAGTAATTGACCAGCACACAGATGGACACAGGACATTGAAGACACCTTGGGCATGAGGCAGTAGTTGACCAGCACAAAGATGGATACAGGACATTGAAGACACCTTGGGCATGAGACAGTAGTTGACCAGCACAAAGATGGACACAGGACATTGAAGACACCTTGGGCATGATGCAGTAGTTGACCAGCACAAAGATGGACACAGGACATTGAAGACACCTTGGGCATGAGAAAGTAGTTGACCAGCACAAAGATGGACACAGGACATTGAAGACACCTTGGGCATGAGGCAGTAGTTGACCAGCACAAAGATGGACACAGGACATTGAAGACACCTTGGGTGTGAGGCAGTAGTTGACCAGCACAAAGATGGACACAGGACATTGAAGACACCTTGGGCATGAGGCAGTAGTTGACCAGCACAAAGATGGACACAGGACATAGAAGACACCATGGGCGTGAGGCAGTAGTTGACCAGCACACAGATGGACACAGATCATAGCAGACACCTTGGGCATAAGGCAGTAGTTGACCAGCACAAAGATGGACACAGGACATTGAAGACACCTTGGGCGTGAGGCAGTAGTTGACCAGCACAAAGATGGACACAGGTCAATGCAGACACCTTGGTCATGAGGCAATATTTGAACAGCACAAAGATGGACACAGGTCTATGCAGACACCTTGGGCATGAGGCAGTAGTTGACCAGCACAAAGATGGACACAGGACATTGAAGACACCTTGGGCATGAGAAAGTAGTTGACCAGCACAAAGATGGACACAGGACACTGAAGACACCTTAGGCATGAGACAGTAGTTGACCAGCACAAAGATGGACACAGATCATAGCAGACACCTTGGGCATGAGGCCGTAGTTGACCAGCACAAAGATGGACACAGGTCAATGCAGACACCTTGGGCATGAGGCAGTAGTTGACCAGCACAAAGATGGACACAGGACATTGAAGACACCTTGGGCATGAGACAGTAGTTTACCAGCACAAAGATGGACACAGGACATTGAAGACACCTTGGGCATGAGAAAGTAGTTGACCAGCACAAAGATGGACACAGGACACTGAAGACACCTTAGAAATGAGACAGTAGTTGACCAGCACAAAGATGGACACAGATCATAGCAGACACCTTGGGCATGAGGCAGTAGTTGACCAGCACAAAGATGGACACAGGTCAATGCAGACACCTTGGGCATGAGGCAGTAGTTGACCAGCACAAAGATGGACACAGATCATAGCAGACACCTTGGGCATGAGGCAGTAGTTGACCAGCACAAAGATGGACACAGGACACTGAAGACACCTTGGGCATGAGGCAGTAGTTGACCAGCACAAAGATGGACACCGATCATAGCAGACACCTTGGGCATGAGGCAGTAGTTGACCAGCACACAGATGGACATAGATCATAGCAGACACCTTGGACATGAGGCAGTAGTTGACCAGCACAAAGATGGACACAGATCATAGCAGACACCTTGGGCATGAGGCAGTAGTTGACCAGCACAAAGATGGACACAGATCATAGCAGACACCTTGGGCATGAGGCAGTAGTTGACCAGCACAAAGATGGACACAGATCAATGCAGACACCTTGGGCATGAGGCAGTAGTTGACCAGCACAAAGATGGACACAGGACATTGAAGACACCTTGGGCATGAGGCAGTAGTTGACCAGCACAAAGATGGACACAGGACATTGAAGACACCTTGTGCGTGAGGCAGGCAGTAGTTGACCAGCACAAAGATGGACACAGGACATTGAAGACACCTTGGGCATGAGGCAGTAGTTGACCAGCACAAAGATGGACACAGGACATTGAAGACACCTTGGGCATGAGACAGTAGTTGACCAGCACAAAAATGGACACAGGTCAATGCAGACACCTTGGGCATGAGGCAGTAGTTGACCAGCACAAAGATGGACACAGGACATTGAAGACACCTTGGGCATGAGGCAGTAGTTGACCAGCACAAAGATGGACACAGGACATTGAAGACACCTTGGGCATGAGGCAGTAGTTGACCAGCACAAAGATGGACACAGGACATTGAAGACACCTTGGGCATGAGGCAGTAGTTGACCAGCACAAAGATGGACACAGGACATTGAAGACACCTTGGGCATGAGGCAGTAGTTGACCAGCACAAAGATGGACACAGGACATTGAAGACACCTTGGGCATGAGACAGTAGTTGACCAGCACAAAGATGGACACAGATCATAGCAGACACCTTGGGCATGAGGCAGTAGTTGACCAGCACAAAGATGGACACAGGACATTGCAGACACCTTGGGCATGAGGCAGTAGTTGACCAGCACAAAGATGGACACAGGACATTGAAGACACCTTGGGCATGAGACAGTAATTGACCAGCATGAGGATGGACACGGGACATTGAAGACACCTTGGGCATGAGACAGTAATTGACCAACACAAAGATGGACACAGGACATTGAAGACACCTTGGGCATGAGGCAGTAGTTGACCAGCACAAAGATGGACACAGGACATTGAAGACACCTTGGGCATGAGGCAGTAGTTGACCAGCACAAAGATGGACACAGGACATTGAAGACACCTTGGGCATGAGGCAGTAGTTGACCAGCACAAAGATGGACACAGGACATTGAAGACACCTTGGGCATGAGGCAGTAGTTGACTAGCACAAAGATGGACACAGGACATTGAAGACACCTTGGGCATGAGACAGTAGTTGACCAGCACAAAGATGGACACAGATCATAGCAGACACCTTGGGCATGAGGCAGTAGTTGACCAGCACAAAGATGGACACAGGACATTGCAGACACCTTGGGCATGAGGCAGTAGTTGACCAGCACAAAGATGGACACAGGACATTGAAGACACCTTGGGCATGAGAGAGTAATTGACCAGCATGAGGATGGACACGGGACATTGAAGACACCTTGGGCATGAGACAGTAATTGACCAACACAAAGATGGACACAGGACATTGAAGACACCTTGGGCATGAGGCAGTAGTTGACCAGCACAAAGATGGACACAGGACATTGAAGACACCTTGGGCATGAGACAGTAATTTACCAGCATGAGGATGGACACAGGACATTGAAGTCACCTTGGGCATGAGACAGTAATTGACCAGCATGAGGATGGACACAGGACATTGAAGACACCTTGGGCATGAGACAGTAATTGACCAGCATGAGGATGGGCACAGGACATTGAAGACACCTTGGGCATGAGACAGTAGTTGACCAGCACACAGATGGACACAGGTCAATGCAGACACCTTGGGCGTGAGACAGTAGTGGACCAGCACAAAGATAGACACAGGTCAATGTAGACACCTTGAGCATGAAAACTCATGAGGCAGCAGTACTGGCAAAGGATTGCAAATCTTGTTGGTGGGCCATGATGACTGCACTGTTCTGTAAAGGACCTGCAATATGATGATGTAGATTCACAAACTTCCTACCTTTGGCAGTAATTAAACATGAGCAGACCTCATAATTACCATGCTCAGTTACCTCATGCAGTGCAGAACTCTCAATATAGTCGCTTAGTGAATTTAAATAAAGATTTTTAAAAATAGGTTGCACAATTTATTGCCTGGCAATACAATTGCTGTCTTTAGTCAGGTGCATAGTGCAGTTATATATCATATGAAGAGAATAGATGAATCAATTTTTTAATTATTGCTAAATACATAACACACACAGTTACTGTGTGAATGTGGAACATCTGTTATCAAAATGGTAATTGCAAAGTCACAATGAAGTCTTTCTGTCTGCATAATCCTGTTTCAGACACCTAAATGTTGATGTCTTAGCATATGTAATTGGTCGTTTATTGTTCACTGAACCCAGTTTTTGAAACATTACATCCATAAAGACTTCCTACCTTTGGCAGTAATTAAATATGAGCAGACCTCATAATGACCATGCTCAGTTGCCTCATGCAGGGCAGAACTCTCATGGTAGCCTCTCCTATTGATAGAAGCATGGTGGCTGAGCAGGAGTTTGACAACGGGCAGGTGCCCACGAACTGAAGCAACAATTAGAGGAGTATCCTCCTTCTCATTGCGGGCATTGACATTGGCCCCAGCCGCAATAAGTACATCACAGATAACCTCATGTCCTGCAAACAAAAATAATAGAATCGCTAATACTTTGCAATGTTGTGTGAGCCGTATTTGTTTATGTCTTCATAAAGTTTTATTATATAACTTTGTTAAAGGATTTCCTAATCTCTTAATCACACAAAGTAAACATATTTCACTACCTGCAAGCCTCCACCTGAAAGCATGCCATACCTGTTCATACTTGAACACTTTCAGAAACCTATGTGCTTGTTAGTTAACAATGTCAAGTTCTTAAATAGTGACTAGTTAACATGGTCAAGTTCTTATATAGTGGCCAGTTAACATGGCCAAGTTCTTATATAGTGACTAGTTAACGTGGTCTAGTACTTATAGTGAGACTAGTTAACATGGCCAAATACTTATATAATGGCCAGTTAACATGGCAAAGTTCTTATTTAGTGACCAGTTAACATGGCCTAGTACTTATATAGTGACTTGTTAAGATGACTAAATAACACTATCAAGTTCTTATATAGTGGTTAGTTAAAATAGTCAAGTTCACATGTGCATTTTTCTCTGAGAATCCTGGGAGTCATCGCAGGAGCTGGAGAGTTTGTGCTTTGTGTGATGCTTTCTGCAGGTCACCCTGCGGAAAGAGACTGAGCCATATGGGATAAAACCCGGGCAAGGAAGTCGATCTTCTCGACTTTTAAGACTTTTGTAATAGTGACTAGTTAACATAGCGAAGTTCTTATACAGTGACTAGTTAAAATGTCCAAGTTTTTAATAATGACTAATTAACATTGTTAATGCTTATATAGTGACTCAATAACACTATCAAGTTCTCATATAGTGGTTAGTTAAAATAGTCAATTTCATACATAGTAACTAGTTCTTAGGCAAAATAGTCAGTGGCGTCACTGGGGTTGGTGTCACACAGTGCGGTAAACTCTTGGTGTCACCCCTCTAGACTTTCACCATGGTCTTCTTCCGAGTGTTCCTGTACCATATATAATCGCATATAGTAATGTTTGTAAAATAAGTCAAAAAGTTAATAAGGACATAAGAAAGAAAACAAATTGAACAATATAACTTCAATACTTCAGGTAAAACATAAATAAAGAACTTCGACAAACTCGGACAAAGTTAAATTTTTTTTATTTAACATTAAAATTTCTAAAATTAACAATGAACGGTTATGAAACCCGACTAGACAGAGCTATGTCTGCTTTGTCAAATTTGCAATTTTTTTATTTTGGTGTCACCCCTTGATGGTGTCACCCGGTGCGGCCCGCACCCCCCTAGTGACGCCCCTGAAAATAGTGATGGTTTGATTTTGTGTAAGGAAGGGAACATGCAATTTATTCACATGACAATCTACAATACCTGCTTCTGCAGCAATATGAAGAGCTGAGTTTCCTTCCATGCCACCCAAGGTATTGACCTGACATCCCCAGGTAACCAACAACTTGGTCACTTCCACAGACCCGGCCTTGACTGCATGCATCAAGGGGGTCATACGACTGTTGTTGATGCAGTCTACAAGGAAAAGAAACCAATGCTAGTTCAAAACAACTTGGCTGATCATCTGGATTCATAGCCAGTTTTGAAAGAAGTATGGTAAACGGGGATATACAAGAACAAGTTTGCTCTTAAACTTCCAGTGTGCTGATGCCGAGGCAGCAAGTTCAACCCCTACACTGGTCAGTTGGACTAAAATTTTGATTTCTTGTCCTTGACTTTGGGGACATAAATTACAAGTACCTCAGGCGAGTACCCAAGTACCCACCTGATAGCAAAGGACACTGATAATAATGAAAGCTAATCCACACACAAAAACCAGTCCAGTACATTGGAAGTAGTAGCACATATATAAAGTATGCATGAAATAAAATGAACAAATGCCACAATAAAAACAAATCTTAAGTCAGATCTTAAAATAAAGTTATGTCCAAAACTACCAAAGTTGGGTCTGAAAACACTTCCTGGTCAGTGAGACTGAATGGCAAGTCTCCTCTGTCAAAGCTCCAAAATCAAAGGTGATGTGAGCCACCTCCACAATATAAGTTGGCTGCAATGGATCTCCAACACTGTCTATCTCTCGCCTTGATTGTACATTCTGTCAGACTGCTGTTCATCCATCTCTTGATGTTATCTTCTCATTTGTTTCATCGTCTACCTCTTTTTTGATGGTATCTTCTCATTTGTTTCATCATCTACCTCTTTTTTGTTGGCCTGCAACACAATTCTTTACAGTTAAATTAAAGACCTCATTTTCATTGCATGGAATACGTAGCTTGGTCCACATTTTTACACTAATATGCACTCAATACGTGATGTGGTGAGTATCACACTGGCTGCCTTATCTTCTCAGAAAACTTATTGGCACCTATTTTCAATCATGGAGTTATGTGGTCTGTTAATAAATCTCCACCTTGAAGGAGATTTAAACACAGGGCCAGTGGACCAGAAGGTGAGTATGCTAGCACTATTCCAGCTCTTAACAATCTTTTTAGTTAGTTGCATGTTCTTTACAGGATGTTGCAATCAACCCCAGTATTTCTATGCTGTTTGTGATTAACTAGGCAAGTTGTACATTCAGTAGTTTGCCATTGTTTTCTCAACAACCAAGGCACTTACTGAGGAAATCAATGGAAGGCAGTCTGCTTCCAGATCGTCCACTGCTAATTTTGAACCTTCGACTCAGTGTGTCGGAATTATTCACTGCTCCTACGCCACAGCAACGACAAAACAAAACAAATAAACTTTCAGCAACTGGAAATTGTAAAGAGCAGGCCATATGTGCACTGCCATGGCAAACTGTAAGAATCAGTAAACCTACACAGAACACATTTTTAAAAAAATGTTGCATGTTCTTCTTACAGGACATTGCAATCAACCTCAGGTTGATTTTCTAGAAAATTTTACATTCTGTAGCTTGCCATTGCAAGTTCAACTGGGCGGTGTATGGGGTTGATCACACTACCCCATCATCAGCACATTGAAAGTTTAAGACATAGAGCATGCTTACCCTTTCGACCACGTCAACCACTACAAAATGTGTTCATTCATTTATTCAGTAGCATGTCCTTTGCAGAACCTCGCTTCCATAACAACCTTCCGGAAATCTTCTCGGTCATAAGCAAGATCTCCCGCATCTGTTACACCCATCTGGAGATCATCTGCCACATCCTGCACCCATCTTCTCTTTGGCCTTCCTCTTCCTCTCTTCCCAGGCATATACCCTCCATTTTTATTCTCTCCAAACTTTCAAGGCATTTCAAGTGACCAAAATAGTTCAATTTTCTTTGTTTTATCGTCTTTAGTAGCCAACCTAAATGTGTGCAGAATATAATTTTAGTATGTACACACTGAGATGATCTTCTTTTTCTGCCTTTCATCTCGCAGTGAAGCCTAGGTAGACTTGTTCATAATTGATTAGAGTTTACAGCTCAAGTTTTCTACGATGAGGTACTCAGTCTCACATCAACCAGCCTTAGACTCCTCTTATGACATGTATGGTTATTTTAGTTGCATATCCTCTACAGGACATTGCAGTCAACCCCACCATTTTTTGGCTATTTGTGGTTTCTTGACAAGTTTTACGTTCAGTAGTTTGCCATTGCTTTCTGAATTACCGGCACTCATACCCTTGCATGAAAAGCAATGCAAAGCAGTCTGCTGCCAAATCGCCGGCAGCTGTGTTTAGAACGAGGTGTGCGGGATTACAAATTGCACCCGTAACCCCTTCTCCACAGTATGGTAGGCTAGTGTTGCTATTGTTTGCTTCCATTGTAGGCCCTGGTAACACACTCACTGGTAAATCCCTCGACTATAACAGAAAAATATTTCTCCCTTCTTTAAGTCAAACACAGAACACCTGGCAGAGTAGAGAGACATTAATTATTATCATCATCATCAAGTGCTTTGCTGGTTGTCATGGACGATCATGCTTCTCCACATATTGTGATCTTCGACGCCATGGATCAATTCATGTATTGACTCCCTTCCGTACCATGACACAAGACTGTCATGAATTTTCTCTCGCTGTCTTCCTCCATCTCACTTTCCACAATTCTTTCTGGTTGTCAGATGTTCCAGTTTTTGTCTTCTCATAATGTGGCCAAAAAATGCTGACTGCCTCTTTCTGATATTTGTTATAAGTTGTCATTACGACTCAGCCTCCCTCAAAATGTCCAGATTGTTGAATTAACATACAAAAAATGACATCTGGTTGAAAAACACAATAATTAACATACACAAGTTTTGCCAAATGGCATCTGGTTGATATAAAACATCCAACTGCTGCTACATATTGCAACAATCAAGCAATGAAGTGTCCTTGAAAACCAAACTGCACACAAAAATCACCAACACACGCATACCCTTGTCAACCCCCATGCTGAGTAAGATGGCCGCACAATTCTCAGCGCTGTAATCACAAGCCTTGAACAACATGCCTTCCAGCTCACTGCCGTTCATGTGCTGAAACACCGACTTCAGAGACGTGTAGTCATCATTCCTTATGGTGTCCTCCATGCTAAGTGAACAAGAAAGATATAAAGTATTATTATTGTTTGGACATGCTCGCTTTGAACTCAATCGTAGTCCATACACACTACTTCTAGTAGTGCTGGGCTGAATTTTGCCTGTGAACTAGCTTTCCCTATCAACAGTGTCTCTCGCCATCAGGTGAACCCACTCCAACTTCAGAGGTACTTGTAATTTACGTACCCAAGTTAAGGACGATAGGTCAACATTTTAGTCCAACTGACCGGTGTAGGAGTTGAACCCCTTACCTCGGCATCAGCACACCGGATGTGCTGATAAGAACATGCATTCTTATCCATTCAGCCATGCTGACCTACATATAAATTATGAAATTATTAATGTGGCAAAATGGTCACGCTGTCTGCCTGGTGCTCTGGAGGTTACAGGTTTGATTCCTGCCTATGTTGTTTAGTTCACGAGTGCAGTTTTTTTCAGAGACTCTTAGGGGTAGTCACTGGAGCTACGCAGTTAATGCTTTGTGCGATGCTTTCGGTAGGCCGCCCGCAGAAAGAGACCCAGCCATATGGGAACAAACCCAGTGCAATGAAATCACTTCTCTAAGAAACAGAGAAAAAGAAGGAAAATGAGGATGATTATGAGGAAGAAAAGGAGGGGGATGGTTGCGAAGAGGATGGTTGTGAGGAGGATGGCTGTGAGTGTGCTCTGCTGAATCATGATCTAAGTTAAGTGGAGTTGAGCTGAACTGAGTTGAGTTGACATGAAGCAAGAACCGATATGTGCTCCGTCCTCATATTCAAGAGCCAGGGAAGAGTCCCAATACTAATGGTACCACATTATGTGTCCATCTGGATTTTCCTCAGAGTCCTAAGTGTTGGCCAGATCCCGTGGTCACTCCCTGCAGCACCATTCTCTCCAAGCTGTGATGATTTATCTGTTCTTCTGCACTATACACATGATCCCTAAGGCCCCTGGCCACATCTGCCTTACCTTGCACCAATACCCCACTGAGCGATGCAGACCCAGCCACCTCAATTCCCACCACACCAGCATGTCCTGAGAAAAAATCCAACAGATGCTCTCTACTGTTTGTTTGTTGAATGGAAGTCTGCCGTTGTTTGAAGCATATCTATCTTCATCTTTCCCATCATACTCTGTGAGTCTGTTACAATCATGAAATGTTTGTGCTATTTTTCCTCCAGCCAGTAGAATGCCGCAGTGACTGCCTCCACCTTCATTCTCAAACTAGATGTAATTATTACATACAAACATGCCTCTCGGCAGAGGCGATGTTTCAGTATCAGTCTTACACACCCTGCTGGTTTCTGATCTTGGAGGGGGAAAGGAGAGCTCTGCATGAGCAGAGGATTCACAGCAAAACAACCAACCATTGAAAGAAAGACAGAGGAAGACACAGAGAGAAAATTCTTAACAGTGTTTCCTACTGGCAAGACACTTGATGTTTATGATGATGATTATATTTGGTTTATTATTCTACACATCCATGTTTCATGTGTATAACTATGCATTCATCATGAAGTGTTTCAAAATACATGTTAATTATATCTGTGTCAGACATATGTTGCTCAGAAAAACAACTATCTATTTGTCAAGTAATTAAATTAATAACTGTCTGAAATAGAAATAGTTACATTAATAACTGTCTGGAATAAAAAATAATTTAAATAATTGGAAATGAAATAGTTAACTGTCTGGAATAGAAAGAGTTACAGAAATCTGTCTGGAATAGAGTTATGGAAATCTGTCTGGAATAGGGTTACAGAAATATGTCTAGAATAGAAAGAGTTACGGAATTCTGTCTTGAAAAAAAAGAGTTAAAGAAATCTGTCTGGAATAGAAAGAGTTATGGAAATGTCTGAAATAGAGTTACAGACATCTGTCTGGAATAGAAAGAGTTATGGAAAGTTGTCTGGATAGAATTACAGAAATCTTGAAGTAACAGAAAGAGTTACAGAAATCTGGCAGGAATAGAAAGAGTTATAGAAATCTGTCTGGAATAGAAAGAGGTACAGAAATCTGGAAGGAATAAAGCTTCCGAAATCTGTAAGTAACAGAAAGAGTTACAGAAATCTGTATGGAATAGAAAAAGTTATAGAAATCTGTCTGGAATAGAGTTACAGAAATCTGGAAGTAACAGAAAGAGTTACAGAAATCTGGAAGGAATATAAAGAGTTACAGAAATCTGGAATGAATCGAAAGAGTTACAGAAATCTGTTTGGAAAAGAAAGATTTAACACAATAACTATCTAGAATAAAAAGCATTCAGCTGATTTTTTTTTCATCTGACACTCTGTTTGGTCAATCTTCTCATCTTTTATTTTTAAGAATCTGTTTGACTGTAATCACATAGCATGGTGTGTTTTTTGCTGTCATTTTTGCAACCCCTGCTTTAGCCAGTTTAACAGCTTTCTCATTTCCCAGTAGATCTCTGATTGGGAAGTCCACTGCAACATGTTGATGATGAAAGTCCACATACACAAAAAACAAAAAAAATTAAGTGGTGAAACAACCATAGTGATTTTATGAAGCAGATTATCAATAGCAACAAGTTAGTATATGGCTGTCAATCAAAGTATAAGTACTGCCTTGTTATAATAGGACAATTGAATAACTAGTTAAACTAGAGTACCAACATGTCAACAGTCTTACTTACTAATCATCCATCTTATACACTTCAAAGGAAGTTATAAGATTAGTGTGTGACTTTATTATGTATGTACCACAGGTAAGTTACCCAATCTAACAAATGTCGGGAAGTCAGTTGTGTCTACACAAAGACATAAATATCGGAGCTAGCTTATGAACAGACACAACGCAATTACGTCAAACACATGCAATAACCAAAAATCGGTCAAACGCAGGAAAAGGAGTTATATATATATATCTTCTGCGTTCATCCTACAACCACGTTGTCTGTGTACTGTGTACTCACCTCCACAGACTCACACTCCTCAACTTGACGTGAGTGGGTAACACATTTATAGACAATATCAATTAACATATTAGTGCTAGATATTTTGTCAACTCAGATAATAAATAAATCCGTGAGGTTGATAAACAATTCTTTAGCTATTGTCTTAAATAAATATTAGTACTAATTACCGATATACATACATACTCACATACTCATGATAGTTGATACTGTTTGTTTATTTAATGGTAACAAATCGTAAAATAAAAAGAGAATTTCTGAAACGGTTTTGTCCTACATAAGAGAATAATTTATTACCTAGTATTGTCTGTACATCGAAGGACGCTTATATTTAACAAAGAACGTCCCGTCTCTCAGTAAAATGAGAGTTTAAGGTAGGTGGGAGGCAGGAGGCAGGCATGAGAAGGCAGAAAACTTGTTTGTTTGTCAACAGTGGTGGCTCTGAGACAGACATTAGCATTTGTTCGTCTGCCAGCAATCTTTCTCCCTCTAGTGCTGAAGAGTGGGGGTTCAAAGGGCGCGGCTGGCATTCCGTTCTGGACATCATCATCATCATCAAGTGGAATCGGCAGCGCAGTAGGTAGCGCGGGTATCTCTGGCATAAAAAAAAAAAAAAAATACTGTCATTTACTGCCAATATAGTACCCTGCGGTGTATGGCAGGGGGGTCTTGAGACTAGGGAATTAAGGCAGCCTGGCTAGTGCAGTCGCCGCGAACTGTGCAGGTTGGAGTTTTCTTTATGACCCCGACAGAAAAAAAAACTCCACACCTTACCAAGGATTCGAACCCGGGTCTCCCGAAGGAAAATCAGGCATTCTAGCCACTCCTCGCCAGCCGCTCCTAGCCAACCGCTCATCGCCAGCCGCTCCTTAGTTACAAAATTCAGAGCAATCTGAAGGTCGTGGGTTTGATCTTCACATGGGGCAGCTAATTGTATGTGCTTTTGTAGCGCAGCCATCGTTAGTTTTTAGTCAGATATGACTAAGCTATCCAGGGCCATCCCATGATATAATACGGAGAGACCACCGCATCAGGCGGCACCTTAACGGGGTGGCATAAGCAGCGAAGGAGGGGCGGCATTTCTAAGACTTGTATCATACTGAGAAAATCTACCCCACGGCGCTGGAGCTACCGTTATAACAGCAGACGTACTACCTGCTTTCTGTTAGCGCCGAATGTTGGACGGTGCTCACCACACCCAACACCCCACACTGTGCCGGCAGCGTTGAGTGGGGAGAAGCTCACTTTTGGAGGATTCAAACCTTATCCTAATGCAAGGAAATGCAACCTAAAAACTAAATGTTATGTCAGGAAAGACCAGACACTAACCCTTGGTCGACAAATGGTCTAGGATGGAAGCTCCGACATGCGGACAGTTAGAGCATTGCTTTGCTGAGCAGGCAGCTACTGCAGCTTGTCTTGTTCCAGATGTATTGATGTATTGACCCATCATGCCAGGCTAACTTCTAGCCACTAAGCTACCAAGTTAGTTGCTTATCATTTTAGAGGTCGTTGTAATCAACCCCATCATCATCAAGTTGGCGTTTTGTGATATTCAGTCAGTGGCGTGCAGAGGTTCTTTGATGCCCGGGGCCAACCCCTTGATTGGATGCCCCTAAATTGTTCTTTCCCTAATTCATTCCTCCTCCCCTCCGACTGCACTGTGCTGCCCCCTCTCCCTAATTGGATGCCCCCCTCCCGGTTGGATGCCCGTGGCCGTCGCACCCCCGCACCCCCTCTGCTTGCCACTGTATTCAGTGCATATTTACGTTCAATAGTTTGTTATTGCTTTCTGATCGACCGACGCTCATGCCATGGTTAGAAATCAACACAAGGCGGTCTGCTTCCACGTCGCCTGCAGCTGATTTCGAACCCACTCATTCATTCATTCATTCATTCATTCAGTAGCATGTCCCTTGCAGAACCATGCTCCCATAACAACCTTCCGGAAAACTTCTCGGTCATAAGCAAGATGTCCCGCGTCCGATACACCCATCTGGAGATCATCTGCCACGTCCTGCACCCATCTTCTCTTTGGTCTTCCTCTTCCTCTCTTCCCGTGCATATATCCTTCCATGATTACTGTAAAAAAATGTCATTTACTGCCATTATAGAACCTTGCGGTGTATGGCGAGGGGGGGGGGGGGTGTCTTGGGCCTGAGGAATTAAGGCCACCTGGCTAGTGCAGTCGCCGCGAACTGTTCAGATTAGTTTTCTTTTTGCCCCTGACAAATAAAAACACCACACCTTACCGAGGATTCGAACCAGGGTCTCCCGAAGAGTAATCCGGCATTCTAGCCACTCGGCAAGCCGCTCCTCTCCTCTATGGTTGCTCTCTCCATACTTTCATGACTTCTCAAGTGACCAAGATATTTCAATTTTCTTTGTTTTATCGTCTTTAGTAGCCAACATTATTAAATAATCAGATCTTGTCGAATAGATTTATTTGTTCTTTTATGTATCCGAGATATTCCTAGAACCCAAATATAAGATTTATTTTTCAAAGGCGCTTTTGCGCTGTTCAGATTGTTTAGTAAGTGGCCAGGTCTCACAGGCGTACGTCGCAAGGGGAAAGATGCATACTCTTACAACCCAGTATGCGGAATTACCTATAGTTAGTTGCATAACCTTTACAGGACGTCGCAGTCAACCCCATACATTTTTGGCTGTTTGTGATTTCTTAGCAAGTTTACGTTCAGTAGTTTCCATTACTTTCTGAACGACGGGTACTCATACAATTGTACAAAAACCAGCGCAAAGCCGCCTGCTTCCAAATCGCCCGCGGCTGTGTTTCGAATGCAGTGTTGGGATTACTAATTGTGTGCGTAACCTCTTTGCCACAGTGCCGATTACATTTTATTTTTTAATGTTGCATATCCCTTACAGGACGATGCAGTCAACACCAGCATTTTCCAGCTGCTGTTGATGTACTAAGTAAGTTTTACGTTCAGTAGTTTACTATTGCTTTCTGAACGACCGGCTGACATATCCCCGTAAGTTACCATCGCGACGCCATCCGCTAACGAATCTCACGTGGATATACGGGATTACGAACAACGTTGTTAACCCCGTGGCCAGGGAGACCAATTACATTTACACTACCTTTAAAATAAAATTAGTAAAAGCCCCGTATCAGGAACCGATTGTAAATATATGACAGTTAAGGACCGTTAAATTTGTATAGCTTGAATGTACGATAGAATAAGTAGCAAGTCTTTTTCTTCCGTAGCAAATGATGAGAGTTGCCATTGAACACTCGACCGACCACCTTCATGCTATTGTCCGCATAATGTACTAACCGTTACTCATCATCATCAGGTGCTCTGCCAGCTGGCGTAGGTGTTCATGACTCTCCACAGATATCGATCTTTGGTGTTCCGGATCAACTCTGCTGATTTTTTTTTTCTGCGCTCGCTCGCTCACGCGTAGTCTATACACACTGTTTATAGTAGTGATGGGCTGAATTTTCTATTAATAGTGTCCCTCGCCATCAGGCGAACCCACTCCGACTTCAGAGGTACTTGTAATTAACGTCCCCAAGTCAAGGACGATAGGTCAACATTTTAGTCCAGCTGTCTGGTGTAGGGGTTGAACCGCTTACCTCGGCATCAGCACACCGGATGTTTAAGAACACGCGTTCTTATCCATTCGGCCATGCTGACCTGCTCAACTCTGCTGATGATATTCCTCCATGATACCGTCTTTATCCATCCAGCATCATTTCTCTTGGTCGGCCTCTGCCTCCCTTCCCCTAGATCTCTTCAGTCGTCACGATGTTCTCCAATGCCGTTCTTCTCATCACGTGATCAAAGAAAGCTGTTTGTCTCTTTCTTATTGTTATAGCCAAAATATGGATATCCAGAAGCAAGGGACGTAATAATTATTGTAACGATGTTGATAAATATTTCCTGCTTATTTCCCTTGACATACAAACATGATTACTACCCAGTATAATCGTATCGCGGCAGAAGGGGTAAGAGCGTCATAGTATTTAAACTTCCGGTGAAGTGACGGCGGGGAGCGAGATCAACCCCTACACAGGTCAGTTGGATTTCAACATTGACTACTTGTTCAGAACGCAATGATAAACTAACTGGACGTAAATATACCTCGGGTTGAGGTTAATTGCAACTTCTGAAAAGAACAGGCACCATTTTATCTCTATATCGGGTATATATCTCTATATTTATAATGACTGTGCAGTGTTTGACAATATTGCCTGTCCAGGTTTTGTATTTACCTATAATGTTGCATGAACTTTACAGAAGGTGAATACAAAACTTGGACCGGCAATATTTTCAAACACTGCACAGCCATTAAAAATACTTCCTGTATAACGAACATATAATGAGATACTACAGAAAATATATCAGGGATCCTGGTTGGTGGACATAACATAAACAATTTACGTTATGCTGATGATACCGCCCTGACAGCAACAAACCAGAAAGAACTACAGGACATGGTGGATACAGTGGTTGTAGAAAGTGAAAAAAAATGGGCTTTAGCTTGAATAATAGAAAGACAGAAGTCATGATGATATCAAAGAAACAGATTGTGCCTAAATGTGCAATTAAAGTAAATGATGTTATTTTGGGGCATGTGCAGAAATTCAGATATCTAGGCATATGGATAACATCAGATGGAAGCTGCATCACTGTGATTTAAAAAAAAAAATAGAATAAGAGAAACAAAAACTGTATTCTATCAAATAATGAACGTTTTGTGCAACAAGTCATTGACCTTGAACGTTAAATAAAAAAGAGTTATTGCATGTTACACAGAACCAGTTTTAACATACCGCTGCGAATTTTGGATAATTAGTAAACAGGCGAAATAATCCCTGGAAGCTTTGGGTAAGTGGTTTTATGGTAGAATGCTGAACATTAGCTGGACAGTCAAAATGAGCAGTCTGGACTTGGTGAGGGAAATTAAGTCGCAAAGACAACTTATCACAAACATCAAAAAGAGGCAGTCATCGTTCTGTGGCCACGTTATGAGAAGACAAAAACTGGAACATGTTGTGACAACTGGAAATATTTGCGGAAAGAGATCGGGGAAAGATTCTTGACAGTCTTGTGGCACGGCTCGGAAGGGAGTCAACACACGAGTTGATCCAGGCCGTCGGAGATCGTAATTTGTGGAGAGGCATAGTCGCCTACGCCACCCGACAGGGCAATAGATGATGATGATGATGATGATGATGATGATGGATGATGATGATGATGATGATGATGATGATGATGATGATGATGATGATGATGATGATGATGATGATCGGGAAACGCGATAGTGGCTAGACGCTTGACTGCCGCGAAGGTCATCGGTTCAATCCGCATACGGCGGATTCGAATTTTTAAAACTAAGACTCCCAGGTCGACCCAATCTACCATTTTTTTTTTTTTTTTTTTTTTTTTTTTTTGCATATCCCTTACAGGACGTTGCAGTCAACACCAGCATATTTCAGCTGCAGTTGATGTACTAAGCAAGATTACGCTCAGTAGTTTCCCATTGCTTTTTTAGCGACCGGCTCACATACCCCGTAAGTTACCAACGGGACAAGAAACCGCTACCGATTCTCGCGCAGGTTATGTTACTCACGAGAATATACGGGATTACGGAGAAAGACGGTAACACCTTGGCCAGGGAGACCGGCAGTGAATCTACAGTGGATACCAGGAAATGTTTTAAAAAGTAACGGAGGCCAAGGTAATACCGCCCACATCACCCACCTCGTGTCGACAGGTTTATAAAAATATGGGTCTGGCATCTTATAACCAATGCTCATTAAATCGCGTAAATGGGTCCTTTACTTATATTGACTAATTGTCTATAGCAACTGTTCTTTTCATTGACTTAATGGTTATATCAACTGTTCTTTTATTTACTTAATGTCTATATCAACTGTTCATTTTTATTTACTTAATGTCTATATCAACTGTTCTTTTATTTACTTAATGTCTATATCAACTGTTCTTTTTATTGATTTAATGTCTATATCAACTGTTCTTGTTATTGACTTAATGTCTATAGCAACTGTTCTTTTTATTTATTGACTTAATGTCAATGCCAACTGTTCTTTGCGTGCAGTGTCCTCTTAGGCGCTGCAATCGTGCCATCATTAGTCGTGTTTACCATTCAACAGACAATTCCCCATAGTTGCACCACAGCACTGACATTGTTCATATGTGGTGCAGTTGTTTTCTCTATAGTAATCGAAAATTGAATATAAAGGTTTTGTCTGAACAAAATTGGTTGGAACCGCCTAATTGTTTAAGCCTCTGTATAATGCAGTAGTCGTTTGAGACAATATCAGTAACTGTGTGTTTTAAGTATTTCAACAAAATGAAAATTCAATTATTCACTTCATACGATATATAACTCTGTATTAGACACCTAAAGAGATGCAACCAAATATGGCAGGCAATAAATCGTGCTACCTATTGGCTGTGACTTCTGTGTTTGATTAAATATGATTATAGATTCCGGCAGTCAAGTGATGGCTGGCCAGATTTCTCTACGTAATAGGTGAAATAGTTCAACCAACGCCTACTTATAAATGTAAATCTCGCATTTGTGAAAACTTCAACCTGACACGATGTCAGAAATCAACATGAGAAATTCATTTCAAGTGCCATCTTATCAAGCTCAATATGGCCATGAGAGATGGACTGATGGCAGAGAGGAAACGCGCTTACATCATCAAGAGGGTACTTCTGTGGGAAGTTGTGGTTCGGTGCGATATTGCCACGGAACCTGTCGTCACCCGTGCGCGAAATGAAAGGTGGGTATTTATGACCCCACGAGTTGCTCCCCTTGTCTTTTCTTTGACCTGGTTAATGACGTCAGATAGGATCATCACCATCATCATCAAGTGCCTTGTCAGCTGGCGTAGGCGTTCATGTCTCTCCACAGATCTCGGTCTTTGGTGTTCTGGGTCAACTCTGCTGATGATATTCCTCCATGCCATCGTCTCAATCCATCCAGAATCATTTCTCTTGGTCGGCCTCTGCCTCCCTTCCCCTAGATCTTTCCATTCGTCACGATGTTCTCCAATGCCTCTCTTCTGATCACATGACCAAAGTAACTTGTTTATCTCTTTCTTATTGTTGTATATAATGCTCTAGTTTCATTAGCCTCTTTCAGGTAATCGTCGTTAGTTACTCTGGCAGTTCAAAGAATTCGCAACATTCGTCTTAGGAACCACATCTCTGTTGCTTCCAAGTTCCTCCTAATTTATTAATTTGCATTCCAAGATTCATTGCCAAACAGCAAAACAGGTTCTATAGAGCATTTCAGCACTCTCTTTCTTACATTCAGTGATAGCGACTTATAACAGAGGATAGTGTCATTTCCTTAAACACAGCTTTTGCTTGCCTTGTTCTGCTCTTAATCTCTGTTGTGCACCTTCAATCCGATGTTATAAATGCCACTAGGTATTAAACTTAGCAAAATTGATAGGATATTTGATTGAATAGATGTTCTGGAGTTAATTTTTGCCATGTGCGTATTGTATGCATACACAAAGGCACACACACACACACACACACACACACACACACATCTACACACAGACACACACACATCTACACACACACACAGATATATATATATATATATATATATATATATATATATATATATATATATATAGAGAGAGAGAGAGAGAGAGAGAGAGAGACGTCGACGCAGTCAAAAGGATATAGCGCTCGCTTATTAACTTCCGTTACGCTGAAGGCGAGGTAGGCGGTTAAACCCCTACAACAGCATTCATTTGGACTTTAATGTTGACTTCTCGTGCAGAAATCAATGGCAAACTACTGAAAGTTAATTTATTTATTCATTCATTCATTCATTCATTCATTCATTCAGTGGCATTCATTCAGGGGAGTCTCTGTGGCGAAGTGTTCAAGCCGTTTGACTCGTGCTCCGAAAGTTGTGGGTTCGATTCCGGGCCTGGTACTTCGGTTTACGAGTTAAATGTTTCGGAGACTCCTGTGGGTCGTCGCTAAAAGCTACGGAGTTCGTGCTTTGTGCGACGCTTTCCGTGCTGCGGAAAGAGACCGAGCCATTTGGGATAAAACCCTTTGCAATGAAGTCGACCCTGTCGACTTTTAAGCGACTTAAGCATTCATTCGCTCCCTTAACAACCTTCCGGAATACCTCTCGATCATAAGCAAGATGTCCCGCGTTCCATACACCCATATGGAGATCATCTGCCACATACTGCACTGAAAGTAGTTGCTTAATAAATCATCCTGGAGTTGATTGCAAATGACAAGTAACATAATATATATTTAATTATAAAATAAATTCTTTATAGGTAGGATTTCTTGTGGTTTTTCGAATACTCAAGGACCTCGCTAAGTATTAGACTGTTAAGCTGTTTGTAAAAATGTAATAATATCGGTGACTTTTGGCTTATTTTCATCTGACGTAGTCTTTTTAGCATCGACGCCTATACTGTTCCTTCTGATTGTGCTCTTCTGAAGCTGACCAATCAAATTGTTCGTGTTTGTTGTAGTAAGTTCATAAATATGCATGCATGTATCGTTTGACGCTCATAGAAGTATGGGAAATAATTAGATAATGTTGATGATAATGATAATGATGATGATAATGATGATGATAATGATGATCATGATGATGATAATGGTAATTATAGTGATGCCGGTCTCCCTGGCCTAGTAGTTTATGTCTTTCTGTGTAATCCCGTATACTCTTGTGAGTAACGTGATGTACGCGAGAAACGGTTCTCGCCGCATCGGTAACTTACGGGGTACGTGAGCCGGTCGCTCAGAAAGCAATGGCAAACTACTGAGCGTAATCTTGCTTAGTACATCAACAGCAGCTGAAAAATGCTGGTGTTGACTGCAACGTCCTGTAAGGGATACGCAACAACAAAAATGATAGTGATGTTGATGATGATGATGATGATGATGATGATGATGATGATGATGATGATGATGATGATGATGATGATGATGATGATGATGATGATGATGATGATGATGATGAGTAAGAATGACATGACGATATCGATAAGAAACAAGGAATCATGATGACGATGACGATGGTGACGATGAAACTGGTGATGGTGGCGGTGGTGGTAATTGTTTAGGAAAACAATTTTGCCCACCATCAAGATGAAAGTGGCGACGACAACTACTGAAAAATGTTAATGCTATATATACTTGTTTAGCCTTATTGATTTTACAGAAAGCAGCAATTGTCTGTGTTGTATTGTGGATGCGGCGATACGAGAGTAGAAGAAGAACATCTTACATCAAAATTGTGATGATAATAACGATTAAAGAAGAAGAAGGCGACGAGGATGAAAGGGGGGAGAAGACGAAGTAGAGCGTTAATAAGAAGAGCAGCCACAGCAAACAATTACTGCTACTACTCCAACTACTATTAGTACTAAAACAACCGCGGTTGCCGTGGTTGCTGCCGCTAAAACTGCTGCAGATGATGTTGAAACACAACGCTACAACCACTAGTCTTGCAATTGCCTGGACTTCTGCTGTTGCTGCTATAATAACAACAAGTACAACAACAGCTACTGCTGCTACTACTACTACTACTGTAGCTGCTATTACTACAACAACAACTACTACTACTACTACTACTACTACTACTACTACTACTACTACTACTACTACTACTACTACTACTACTACTACTACTACTATTACTACTACTACTACTACTACTACTACTACTACTACTACTACTACTACTACTACTACTACTACTGCTGCTGCTGCTGCTGCTGCTGCTGCTGCTGCTACTGCTATTACTATTATTCCTTCTTCTTATTGTCTTCCGCTTCTAGTTTCTAGTTCAACAACAACAACAACAACACCAACTACTACTACTACTACTACTACTACTACTACTACTACTACTACTACTACTACTACTACTACTACTACTACTACTGCTGCTGCTGCTGCTGCTGCTGCTGCTACTACTACTATAATACTACTACTACTACTACTACTACTACTACTACTACTACTACTACTACTACTACTACTACTACTACTACTACTACTGCTGCTGCTGCTACTACTACTACTACTACTACTACTACTACTACTACTACTACTACTACTACTACTACTACTACTACGTTAACAATCTACAATGCATTCAATATTCCTAAAGCGCAAATTCCACAAAGCTGGCCACTCACAAATCTAACACGCCACGCGCATACACGAACTAAGATAGTTTAACAACCTCGTGTCATCACATTTCACCTGCAACACCGCTACCAACATACCACCACCCGTCGAGCACCCGTAAAGGCCTTATGGTTACCCTCATCACCAACCCGCGCTTTACCGTTCCTCGGCTGTACAGTACAAGCAGTTGGCAGGTTACGCCATCTTGGGCAGCCAGGTATGGCAACGTTCGCACTAACAGTTCTAGTGTATTCGAACGGTTTATGGCACATGTGAGAGCGCACATGTACTATTTCCTTTTGTTTTATGGCATGCGTTGACCTATCACTTTTTCATCAGTAGTTAGTATGTATTCATCCGCACAGAACCGTTATATCAATTTGATTGATCTGTCAACTTTTTGAAACAATTGAAATTTCCTACTTGAGATCTTGGACTACAGGTTCCTTGGGTAGTTTTAGGCGGGTTCGTTAACAGATCTTAGACGGTCTATCGATACAATTTAGGGGTTCTTGAAATTGAAGAGCAGGAAAAGTGAACTTTCTTTCATACATTTTTAAAATGAATTATTGCACGTAGAGGCGCTGAAATGTCAGTGTCGGGGTTCGTACTCACCAAAACCTTTCTGTGACTCCACTTGGGGCATCCAGACACTAGTCTGGCTAATGGGCTTAAGAATGGCATGGGTCTCCTCAGTGATGGCGCTTGCCGAGGACTACACAAGTGTCACACAGTGAGTCAGCAAGAGAATCGTGGCAATTCCTTGCCGATGACTGTAGACAGTCAGCACCTTAGTCTACCACTCAATGCCTTGAGGGCTTGTGCGGCAACGACATCATTAGGTCCAACATGTTCAAGGCGTACAACAGTGAACAACTGCAATAGACAGCGTGGGAGATCATGTTTCGCCATCTCACGCGATCACCATAGTCGTAGATCAGCTCAGTGTTCTTGTCTCGACCATATCATGTGGCCAAGCCACCCAGGTATTTACTTCTCTGCCTTCCCCTTGTTTCCTTCCCCTCGATCTTGCCAGTTGTCACCAAGTTCTCCAATTTATTTCTTCTCATAAAGTACACAATAAATTGTAACTGTTTATGTCTAATTTCTCGAATCAGTTTACGATTTTCATGTGTTTCTTGTAGGACTTTGTCACTGGTTTTTCTGTCTGTCCATGGTATTCGCGTATGTTAAAAAATTAAACGACCCCATTCCACGAAATATTGGATACATGGAGGCATTGAAGAACATCGTGACAACTGGAAAGATCGAGGGGAAGAGAGGCAGAGGCAGACCATGAGAAATGATGCTGGATGGAATGAGACGGTGGCATGGAGGAATATCAGCAGCAGAGTTGATCCAGAACACCAAAGATCGAGATCTGTGGAGAGCCATGAACCCCTATGCCAGCTGGCACTTGATGATGATGATGATGATGATGATGGTGTTAGACCCATCTGTGTAACGACCAATCAGCACTCAGTGGGTGGTGTAGGCAGCATCCCATCGCCCGATGTTACTTCCTAATACAGTGCAAACCGCTTAAGGCGATCTCGAATGTGGCGAATTTCTGTTGTGAAGAACAATATTGTATTGTACGTTGTGCAATATGCTTGAACTCTTATAAGAAGAATTTCTAATATAAAGAATTTCTGATAAGAAGAACTATATCTTGGGCCCCATGTGAGTTCGCCTTATCGGGTCTGCACTGTATATATCGTGGTACCCATTTCAGGATGACGAGGCATGGAAGCCCAGGTCAAATTTCAACATTCGCCCCGATGTTGATTCGAACCCAAGAAGGCCACCGGACAGCTGACGACTGGTCACTGTGCTATAGCGCCTTCCTACCCACGTCAATTGTCTTGCCTTGTCCCTGTATGCAATTCTCCCCCCCCCCCCTTGGGGTGTAGACTCTTGACCAACTTACTTCAAACCGTCCATTCCTTAGCTACCAAATGCAATTTTCCAAACCGTCCAATCTTTAGCTATCTAATGCAGCTTTCTTTAAAGCACCCAATCTTTAGCTATCAATCAAACTTTCTTCAAACCGTCCAATCTTTAACTATCCAATGCAACTGCATTTCCACCCCCATATTCTTTATTTCTGCCTTTACTTGTCTTCTGCGTGTAATCTAGATATTCCTTTGTTTCTTTCAGCCTTGTAAATTCTTGACAAAGGCGTTTAAAACGTCTTAAAAGTCGAGAGGATCGACTTCATTACACCGGGTTTATCCCATATAGCTCGGTCTCTTTCCGCAGGGCGGCCTGTCGAAAACATCTCAAAAAGCACGAACTCCGTAGTTACAGCGACGACCCCCAGGAGTCTCCGAGATAACAACACTCGTGAATCGAGCGACGTAGTCCGGAATCGAACACACAACCTTCAAAGCGTGAGGCAGGCGGCATAACCACTTCGCCACGAACTCCTGCTGCAGTCCAGCGATGACTCCCAGAAGTCTCCGAGAAAAAAAAGCCCTCGTGAACCGAAAGACGTTGCCCGGAATCGAAGGCACAACGTTCGGAGCTTGAGGCTTGTCCACTTAGCCACGGATACTTCCTCGCTTTCCATAGATTTGACCAGGAGAATCTGGCGTAAAGTTGAAGCTTGTGATCCATTTGTTATACTATCCTCAGGTTGTCTCAATATCTCCGTATGTTTCAAAATGTCCTATGCATTGCCTGCGTCTCTTCTTCACCTTTTGTGTGTGTTCTTTTTATGATCTATCGGCGCTGTGATGAAGACGTTACGGAGTCAATTCGCAATTCCAATTACCGCATTCGAGAACAATACCTGCGGGAGATTTGGAAGCAGACCGCCTTGCGCTAGTTTTCATACAGCGGATTGAGTGCCGGCTGTTCAGAAATCAATGGCAAACTACTTAACGTAAACTTGCCAAGGCATCACAAACAGTAAAAACAAAATGCTGGGGTTGGCTGCGAGGTTCTGTAAAGGATGTACAACTAATTTTGACTGTTTCTGTGATTTGTCGAATTATTGTCTTCTTGGCATAATCAAGGAACGTATTCTGTCATTGTTTTCCTCAGTGGCAGTGACCATCCATGTCGCTGACCGCAGCCATTGTCTCTATGAACAGTTAAGAAAGTTAAGTTACTTGTATGTCCTATTACACGCCGTTGCAACCAACCCCAGCATTTCTGGACTCTTTTTGATTTACAAGGAAATTTTAAGTTCAATATTTTGCCATTGCTTTCTAAAGGACCGATGCCTCATACCATCGTATACAACGCAAAGTGACATGCTTCTAAATCTCCCACGGCTGATTACGAACCCTCGACTCGGCATATCGGAGAATTGTGAAACTGAGTCTCACTAACTCCATAACCGTAGTAGCTGGAGAAAAAAAACTGCAGAACGTTGCAAGCACAGGCAGCCCCTATTGGCTGCTTTTGAGTTACTAGGCGAATTTACGTTCAGTTGTTTGTCAACGTATTATGAACGAGAAATCATCATTAAAGTTCAAATGACCGGTGTATGAACGAATCAACTACCCTGCCGACGGACTAGAAAGTTTAAGCGCGTTAAACTTCTCAGCTATGCCGACCTCTTTTTCAGAAGGTATAAAAAAAAAAATGCCATTTACTGTCAATACAGTACCTTGCTTTGTATGGCAGGGGGCCTTGAGCCTGAGGAATTAAGGCCGCCCGGACAGTGCAGTCGCCGCGAACTGTGCAGGTTAGAGTTTTCTTTTTGCTTTGGTGTCTTCTTCAGAAAGTATATGTCCTACATATTAATCAGTTCTTCAGGAAAGTATATGTCCCCCATATATGTCGGTTCCTCAGAAAGTATATGTCCACAGTATTTGTCTCTTCTTCTGAAAGTATATGTCCTAATATTATCAGTATGTGTTTGTAAACTTAATAAATCATTACAGTTTGCACTTTTTCTTTTACTCCTTCTGTCCCATCCAGCTGTAACATTAACCCACTGACCCCCTAGTGACTGCTTTAGCTCCAATTTGGAGGAAAGAAAACAAAAACCACAGACCGGAACATGACAGCATAAATGAGCGTGGCAGAAATGCACAGACCAGACAGAATCCCCAGACTCAGAACATGACATCGTGTATCACACTTCTACCGAATGGGTCTCAGGGGCTCTGCCTCTTCTAAATGTGGAGTATTCAAGCACATGCCAAGGCATGTCCTACAAGATTCCTGACTTCGCTGAACTGACTGAGAAAATCTGACCAACTGGGGCGACACTGAGAGACAAAATCTGGGGGACCGGTGGAGAAATCAAGAGAACCATGTTGTTTGTGACCCATGCCGGAATAGACGCTTAACAAAGGTGAACGCAGCAGCAACAGCAGCAGACAAAGAAGAAGACGATATCGAGGCACGCGGCGTAATCACATCGTCACGAAGACTCCGAAGAGGAGAAGAAGAAGAAGAAGAAGAAGAAGAAGAAGAAGAAGAAGAAGAAGAAGAAGAAGAAGAAGAAGAAGAAGAAGAAGAAGAAGAAGAAGAAGAAGAAGAAGAATGCCTTAACTCATGCTGTCCCTCGTTTTATTGTTTTAACTCAGTCATTGATTAGTAGTACGACTCTTCTCTGGTTGATGAACGAGGGGACGGAGCGCGTATGGGAATGTCCTGAGTGCAGTGATGTCGGTTCTTAACTCAACTCAACTCAACAACTCAACGCATGCAAACCCATACCTGCGGTAATGTGCATTCATAATGCTTGCAAATGAAATAAATCTGCTACAGAAAGATGTAAAAATAAAAATGGTTTTACAGAATATAAAAAGGAACAGATCTGAAAATTAACTTTACTTGAAAAAGACTTCACGTAAAGGCGTGAGAGACTAAGCTTCTTTGAGACCACGTTTCGTATTGAATAGGTTAAGAAGGCACCCCATGATTGGTCTGTCACCAAGAGCTTATAAAGATCACTTCAAATTCACACTTATCCACAAAATTTAATAGTCACATTACATACAACAGCTATCCAGTTACATAATCATCATTGGAGTATCATAGCCGATCGCATTTACTCCATTATTCACGTTTTAATTCCGAGCAACTCGTAACGAAAGTAATGACCCACTTTTCATCCAATCAACGCTGGAGTTGTACTTGCCTACATATGCAGTTGACATCCTCAATGCCACCCCAAGATGCAACCGCCATCCAATGCTCTGAAACCTCCATTGTCCTTGACTGAATTCAAGAGGATGCCCTGGTTCAAATACTCGTTTGAATTGAATATCTGAACGACTAGGCGGCTTTGGATTCTGAAAAGAACTGGTTAATATTCCTCTATTTGTGTTTGCCGTGCCGTCTTATGGGAACTTTTTACTTCATTCAGAAAGTGCTCTGTGTCACAATGCTGAACTGAGTGTTGGAGGGTTGGAAGATGAGGTGGCGGGGAGGGTATGAAGATAAGAGTTAGGGTGGACTCGTGTGAGGTAGAGATGTAGGTGTGGATTTAGTGAGTGGGTTAAATATGGTCGTGTGTGTGAGGGTTAGGGGTTTGTGTGAGGGAGTGTTGGGGAATAGTTGTGTGTGTGTGTGTGTGTGTGTGTGTGTGTGTGTGTGTGTGTGTGTGTGTGTGTGTTGTTGCTTTTATTTTGGTGTGTGTGGGGTAGAGAGGGGGTAGAGAGAGAGAGAGAGAGAGAGAGAGACAGAGACAGACAGACAGACAGACAGACAGATGGACACACAGACAGATAGAAAGAGACCGAGACAGATGTATAAATTAAGTATAAAGAGAGAGGCAGGTAGGGACCGAGGGAGCTGAACAAATGAAGTGCAGTAAGACCGAGGGAGATGGACAAATTAAGTGCTGTAAGACCGAATTAAGTGCTGTAAGATCGAGGGACCGGGCTCTGTGGCTAAGGGCTTGCGAACGCGGTTTGTGAGCCCGTATACCCGGGTTCGAAACACAGAGGTGCTGATTTTTTCGAAAAAGGTATAGGAGCCGGTCGTTCAGAAAGCAATGGCAAACTACTGAACGTAACACTTGCCTAGTACATCAACGGCAGCTGAAAATGCTGGTGTTGACTGCAACGTCCCGTAAGGGATACGCAACAACAACAACAAAAATACAGAGGGAGATTGACAAATGTAGTGCAGTAAGACCGAGGGAGATGGACAAATGAAGTGCAGTAAGACCGAGGGAGATGGACAAATGAAGTGCAGTAAGACCGAGGGAAATGGACAAATGAAGTGCAGTAAGACCGAGGGAGATGGACAAATGAAGGACAATAAGACTGAGAGAGATGCAGCGATAGATCGTAGAGAGAGGTGCAGAAATATAGCCTGGAGAGAGAGAGAGAGAGAGAGAGAGAGAGAGAGAGAGAGAGAGAGGGAGAGAGAGAGAGAGAGAGAGAGGGGGGGAGAAAGAGACCTTGAGAGATGCAAGGATAGGAAATAGAGAGAGAGAGAGAGAGACCGAGAGAGACCGAAAGAGATAGAGGCTAGATAGAGAGAACTGGAAATATGGATATATAGACAATAGATGCCGTTCTCCTTGGCCTAGGTTGTTAAACGACTGTCTCCGTAATCCCGTTTATCCACGTAGGATAACGCAGCGCGCGATAATTGGTAGCGGTTCTCGTAGCGTTAGTGACTTACGGGATAAGTGAGCCGACCGCTCAGAAAGCAATGACAAACTACTGAGAGTAATCTTGCCAAGAAATCAACAACAGCGGTAAAATACTGGTGTTGACAGCTAAAGGATATGCGAGAAAAAAAAGACAGTAGATAGAGAGAGTCCGAGAGAGAGAGAAACGGAGAAACTAAGAAAGGTGCGAGACGGAGTGTAGAGGAAGAGACATACAAACAGAGAGATCAAGACATGTGGAGAGGGTAGATGGTACATGGTCATTCTTGAGAGATGGCCACACCATTTAATGTGTCGTTCTTTAGTGAATTACATGAATGGTTTCAGACAGTCTTCCTCTAATTTTCTCATCCTCATCTATCTCTCGCAGTCACTTCCGCGCCCAAGCATCTCATCTCTGTTGTTATGGTTTTGTGCTCGTTTGTTGTAGTAAACGGTAAACGTCCATACTTTTACTTCTTCTTCTTTTTTCGTTCGCTTGAAATATGTCTATAACTGCAATTTTGTCTCTTGTATGAATTTAACTGTCTTTTTTAGTTCACTCAATGGTCCATAGAGCTTATCTTTCACTGTTGTCTCTCTAGACCAGAAGGTTTGCCTAGATATGTTGTATATTGGGCAGTCTTGGAGTGAGTGCTCTGCTGCCTGCGATACCAATCCACATGTGCACATGGCTGATTCACCAATCTTGAGTTTTGTATACAACTATAGGTCTTGTTATATCTATATAGGAAATACAAGAAAGAAAGATTTGTTTGCAGAAGGCATAATGATTAAGCTACACAAGCCAGTTTTGTGCAAACAGAAAGACATATTAGTCAGTTTAAAATTACCGTGGTAGACAATTGACATTACTGTGCGAACATGTGCATATGTCAGCTTGAAGGATTTATCTAGTTATTTTACTTTGTTGTGTGAATTCTGCAGTATGTTCCTGAGGAGATGCAGCGAAATATGCCAGGCAATAAATCGTGCAATCTATTGTTTGTGTCTTCGTTATTCAAATTTATAAAGGCGATAGGATCGTTGTATTCCATATGCCTCGGTCTCTGTCTGCAGGATGGCCTGCCGAAAGCGTTGCACACAGCATGAACTCAGTAGCTCCAGCGACGACTCCCCAGGAGTCTCCGAGAAAATTGCACATGAGAACCGAACAACGTGACCTGGAATCACACCCGCAATCTTCGGAGCGCGTAGCAAGAGGTGTACCACGTCGCCACAGAGAGACCCTACCAACAAGAGAGAAGAGTACAAGTTGTCATCTGTTAGCTTAACGAGCTCCCCCGAATACTCTACTGTCAGTTACGGCATGCTTCTCACTAGTCTCTTTCTCGACAACTACGTCATCGATATGAACATCACGATCAGCATCGTCGCCGTCATTGACATCAGCATCATAATCATCATCATCGTTCTCTTCGTTGCCGTAGATGTCATTATTTGTATCATCTGCGATGGCCTGTAAAGGATGTGCAACTAACTTCACCCAATGCGTATTAAGGCAATCAAAATTATCCTTAACTTTTTACTTTATAATGGATAACACTGCAATGTAACATCCATGTCCTACAGGCTACCAAGGAGGGTTGGGTTTCAGACTGGGGTAGACAACTTTAGCTTACAAATCCAACAGTCATGAACCTGTCTACAATGGGCTTGGCGTGATCTGGTTATGGGCTTATTTTCATTGGGAGATTATCGGAAGCAGCAGCAGAGGAAGGATCGACTGAAACCCTTAAATGAGAACAAGGCGAGGACAAACGAGCTAAAAGGATTACAGATATAAGTGGACAGACTAGGTTACGACATGGTTAGGATAAATATCACCTGGTGCAGTTGATAGCACGCTTTGACTGCCGGTACAGTAGTTATGTCATCCTATCTCCCATGAGGTGAGGATGTCTAAAAATTGACGTTGCTTTTCAGGTTCACCCAATCCAACAAGGATACAAGGACATGTCTCTAGAAGTAGCGTCTTTACTTTTTTTCTTCAGAACGTGTATGTCCTAAATATTGGTCTTTTCTTCAGAAGGTATATGTCCTAAATATTGGTCTTTTGTTCAGAAGGTATATGTCCTAAATATTGGTCTTTTCTTCAGAACGTATTTGTCCTAAATATTGGTCTTTTCTTCAGAACTTATTTGTACTAAATATTGGTCTTTTCTTCAGAACGTATATGTCCTAAATATTGGTCTTTTCGTCAGAAAATATCTATCCTAAAAATTAGTACTTTCTTCAGAAAGTATCTATCCTAAATATAGGTCTTTTCTTCAGAACGTATCTATCCTAAACATTGGTATTTTCTTCAGAACGTGTGTCCTAAATATTGGTCGTTTATTCAGAACGTGTGTCCTAAATGTTGGTCTTTTCTTCAGAACGTATTTGCACTTAATATTGATCTTTTCTTCAGAACGTATATGTCCTAAATATTGGCCTTTTCTTCAAAAGTTAGTTAGTAAGTTAGTTAGTCGTGGTTCCAACTTCACGGCAGCGGGTCGTCCCCATATTGCTCCGTTTCTGTGCCAGTGAATATCACGCAAAATGCTCCTCACTGCCCAATGTGAACAATGGAACAGACAGGAGTATCGGCAAGCCAACATCCCGCACAGGTACACTGTGCATAATGCCGCTGCCAGAATGCCAACACAAAAGTCCTCCATGAAAACTACAGTTCATCGTCGATGGAAACAGCAGTCACCAGAAAGACTTCATTGACCCGGGTTTTATCCCAAATGGCTCGGTCTCTTTCCACAGGACGACCCACCGAAAGCGCCGCACAAAGCACGAACTCCGTAGCTCCAGCGGCGACTCCCAGAAGTCTCCTGAAAAAATGCACTCGTGAGCCGAAAAGGCAAACCAGTCAATCCAGCAACAGCCGGCCGCCATCGTTCCGAACATGCAGTTCACGGTACAAACAACCGCGGACAGATGTAAAAGCATTCCACGCGAAACTCACAGCTCACAGTGTCGCGCCACGCACTCACTCAGTAGCAGGGCGACGAAACCATATCCTCCTTAGTCGCCTCCTTAGTCTTCGAAAGTATTTATCCTAAAAATTAGTATTATCTTCAGAAAGTATCCTAAATATTGGTCTTTTCTTCGGAACGTATCTATCCTAGTCTCTAGGACCCCTCTGCCATACACCGCAAGGTACTATATTGGCAGTAAATGACAGTAAATGACAGTATCTATCCTAAACATTGGTCTTTTCTTCAGAACATATGTACTAAATATTGGTCTCTTCTTCAGAACATGCATGTCCTAAATATTGCTATTTTCTTCAGAAAGTATCTATCCTAAATAATGGCCTCTTCTTCAGAAAGTATATTTCCCAAAATATTGATGTTTTCTTCGGAAAGCAAGTGACCAAAATTATCGTCTCTTTTTGAGAAAGTATATGTCCTTTACGGCCGAAGCAAACAGCCCAGTAAAAGTTACAGGCATCGAAAACTGAATGTCCGCTTTTTAAAAGGTTAGGCGGAGGCTAGCGTGGCCGAATGGGTAAGAACGCCCGTTCTTAAACATCCGGTGTGCTGGTGTTGAAGTAAAGGGGTTCAACCCCTACACCAGACAGTTAGATTAAAACTTTGACTTCTCGTCCTTGACTTCGGACGTAAATTACAAGTACATTTGAAGTCGGAGTGGGTTCGCCTGATGACAATGAACATTGGTAATAAGGAAAACTAATACACACATAAAATTTCGTCTGGTGCTATTAGAAGTAGCGCATATTGACTACATTCGAGTTCAAAGAGAGCCAGCGCAAAAAAAAAAAAAAATGTTAGGCCAATGGGATTCGAACCCTGGGCATTAGCAGTTTTAGTGAAAAGAGTCCTACAGCCTAACACAGTAACTTTCCCGATATCCATCCATCCACCATGTGCCATGCCGGTAAGCGTGGGCGGTCATGTTTTGCCATCTCACTCGATCACCAGAGTCGTGGATCAGCTCCGTGTTCCTGTCTCGTCCATGCCATGTGGCCAAGCCATCCAGGTATTTGCTTCTAGGTCTTCCTCTTGGTCTGTTCCCTTCGATCTTGCCAGTTGTCACCAAGTTCTCCAATCCGTTTCTTCTCATAACATGCCCAACAATATTTTGACTGTCTGCGTCTAATGTCTCTAATCAATTTACGATCTTCGTTTGTTTCTTGAAGGACCTGTTCATTGGTCTTTCTGGCTGTCCATGGTATTCTTTGCATTTTCCTCAGAAACCACATGATATACACATGTGGAATTTTTCTTTTTTAGTATTGAAACGTATAGATACAGTAAGTAAACGACCCGCTTGGTGTTTATTAGGTATGGCTTGGTGTTTATTAGGTATGGCTGGGTGTTTATTAGGTATGGCTGGGTGTGTATTAGGTATGGCTGGGTGTTTAGTAGGTATGGCTTGGTGTTTATTAGGTATGGATTGGTGTTTATTAGGTATGGCTTGGTGTTTATTAGGTATGGATTGGTGTTTATTAGGTATGGATTGGTGTGTATTAGGTATGGATTGGTGTTTATTAGGTATGGATTGGTGTTTATTAGGTATGGATTGGTGTTTATTAGGTATGGATTGGTGTGTATTAGGTATGGATTGGTGTGTATTAGGTATGGCTTGGTGTGTATTAGGTATATTGTGCTAGCGCCATATTTTATAAAACAATCAGTACTCAATGTTAGCATCTCGCCTTTATTTCCCATACAATTTCCTGGTACACTGGGTCGACCTGGATCCCACATTAATTAAAAGAAATCCCCGCCGCGATGGGGATTCGAACGCGAGCTCACCGGGATGTCAAGCAAGCGAAATGATCGGGTAAAACACGACTTAAAACCGGCTTTGGGAGTTTAGACTAACAAGCGTGTATGGAGAATGATGAACTTGCGAGGGAAAAGGGGTACTGCGGGTCCGCAAAGCAAGAAACAAGAAGTGACAAAAAGTGTTTTGTACACCAGATTGGAACTGCTGTCTATAGACTGAAGCATGACGCTATTGAAATAAATAGTTTCCTCGTTTAGACCGAGAGTAGGGTGCCCATTTTATCCGCTGACGAGCCCAGTGTCGAGTGCTTCTACTAGTCCCGCTCGAGAGAGTATCTGTTGTTTGCGAACCTTTTCTATAAGGGTTGAAATCAACGAAGGAAAGACAACTGGCCCGCCTCTATATTTTCTGGTATGAAAGATGCATTTCTTAATAGCCCATTCAGTCGGGATCGCGGCGGTTCAGCTGAATACGACGAAATTTCAACCCCGTGCAATTATAAGCCAGGAGAGAGTTTCGCATTTGTACAAGCGTACATGTCAAGTCGGAAGAAAAGATCTACTTGGCAAGGCCCGCGAACAAGCGACAATAAAACAGATTGAAAGAATCACAGTACACGTCAGTAAATGTCAGTATTAGTTTTTTCCTCCCAACGTTTTCTCTTCATTTTTGCACCGCGCGTGGTACGCTTTCTTATTTTATTTCGCAAAACTTTTTCAAACAAAATTAGGGGAGCCGGTGACTTTTGGAATCCGTAGACAAGGAATGGAGCTGTCACAATAGAAGCCCCGCTGTGTCGGTGGGCTTCTGAGGACATGTTAGTATTATCGTTTTTCACAACACTGACTGAAAAACTCACGGCCCTATTTGCCAAGGTCTTGCGGGATGTTGCGAGGGGTGTAAATCAGTGTCCTTAAATGAGCAGTTTCCTTCACATCTTTGTTTTGAATGGGCATGGCATTGAGTGCTTTTCTTGTCATAAAGTCATTACTGTCCTTGTTGTATTTGTTGATCTGGGTCACGCTTGCCAGGTTGCATCCGTTAGAGATGCAGTTTTTATTTTGTGATCCAGGTGTGGTGTGGGGACGGTTGTGATTTGGTGATTTTGGTGTACACTTCGCTCAAGCAACATCTGGTTAGGTAACACTATACCTGTATAGGTAAACGCACACCTGGATAGGTAACAGAACATCTGGATAGGTAACAGCACTGCTGGATAGATAACAACACACGTGGATAGGTAAACGGCATGCCTTACTCCTTCATCAAAGAACCGACCACTCACTGTAGGCCAGTTGGCAAACTCTAAATGTCTCACACAGGTGGCTGTTGGTATTGAAATAAACTATAAGATTCGAAACAAACCTGTAGAATGTGGTTAAAGTACAAGGGATTGTGTTGTGGTAGTTGTGACAGGAACTGTAGAGTTTCAGCTGTGGATTGGGGATGGTGTTAGGGGTAATCCTCGGGAATGTGTCGCATAAAGGCATCACCAATAACACATCTAGAGAAGGAGGAGGAGCAGCAGCAGAAGTAGCAGCAGCAAGAATAGGAGGAAGGGGAGAAGAAAAGAAGCAGAAGAAGAAGAGGTAGAGATGGGGGAGGGGGAGGGAAGAAGAAGAAGAAGAAGTGGAGGGGCAGCAGCAGCAGAAGAAGAAGAACAAGCACAAGAACAAAAAGAGTATAGAGGAAGAAAGGAAGGAATTGCAAAAATGTGGTTACTAGAGATTATAACACCGCTTTTAACAAGGAAAATCGACCCGATCTCAGGTTTGGTGGGTTTTCCCGGTACTGTTTGAGTTGCTTCTGTTGTTCTACATATTTATTCTGGCGACACCTTGCCCTATTTATCCCTACCCTGGATGGACGGGTGACCAGACCAGGGCTGGTTTTAATGGGTTCTGCAAATATAAGGACCCACGTGATCGCGGATGCCAGCCGACATGACATTTGTCGAAACAGAGGAGGCAAATATGCGACCAGGATTATGGAATGCCATCACAGTTTGACATTCGGTAATAAGAGAATCATAACTTTCCCATGACTCACTAAAAGTTCAAGGTAGGCCTGTCGGCCGAGACGAGGCCTGCTAGTTTACTCGATTGATGTTGTTGTTGTTGATGTTGTTGTTGTTGTTGTTGTTGTTGTTGTTGTTGTTGTTGTTGTTTTTGGTGTTGTTGTTTGAAAACAGTCGATTACATTTTTTTCTTTTGTACAACTTTAAAAAATGAAGATGTTAATGGTTGTTACTAGTTCTACAACAACAATAACAACAACAACAACAACAACAACAACAACAACAATAACTACTACTACTACTACTACAACTACTACTACTACTACTACTACTACTACTACTACTACTACTACTACTACTACTACTAATACTACTACTACTACTACTACTACTACTACTACTACTACTATTACTACTATTACTACTACTACTACTACTACTACTACTACTACTACTACTACTACTACTACCACTACTACTACTACTTTTACTACTAATATTATTACTACTACTAATACTACTATTAATACTACCATAGTAGTACAAGGAGTAGTAGTAGTAGAGGTAGTAGTAGCAGCAGCAGCGGCGGCGACGGCAGTGTCCAAGATGGCAGCATCGGCAGCTGAAAAAAAGAAGAATAAAGAAGAGGAAGACATAGAATCGTCCACATTCATCTACAACATTGTTATAGTCCAAAACAATGTTTTCCCGTGTCTTCGTTATTCAAATTGTTATAGTCAATATTCAGTCCCGGCTATGACATTAATTGCATTCCAGTAATTTGAAAGCAGTTGATCCAGCCGATACAAAGGATGATACGGAACAGTCTTTGCTCAGTGTTAGTAAACTGCCTGTCATCTAAAGTCACAAGAATCATTAAGCATGAATGGATTCTTTGACAACTAAATGCGACGCTTCGGTTGTCATGAGAACGCGGTTATTGTAAAAGTTGGGTGAACATTTCGGCGAACAATAGCCCCATATTAAAGTGCCTTTTTCGCCTCGAAAGAATGTTTGAAAAGTTCTCAAAGGTTAATGTACACATCGAGATAATTATTTCACAAAATTGAGAACTCGGACTACTTTTTTGTGTGTAGTGATTCCACAACATGTTTAAACCTTTCTGTGCCTTAGTATCTGTAGTAGCGCTCGTGGTGGAGTGGTTAAGCCGGCTGCCACGCGCCCCGAAGGTTGAGGGTTAGATTCCGGACTGTCGTTCGTTTCACGAGTGCAATTTTTTCTGAGACTCCTGGGAGTCGTCGCTGGAGCTACGGAATTCGTGCTTTGTGCGATGCTTTCAGTCTTGAGACTGAGGAATTAAGGCCCCATGGCAAGTGCAATCGCCGCGTACTGTACAGGTTAAGGTTTTCTTTTTGCTCCCCACCGACAGAAAAAATCCAAACCTTACCGAGGACCCGAACCCGGGTCTCCCGTAGGAGAATACGGCATTCTAGCCACTCGGCCAGCCGTTCCTTTAAAAAAAAAAAAAAAACCTCTAAAACATAAGAAATTACATCTGCGCATTTACTTACTTCAGCAGTCGGAATCGGTTCATCCGATGGCGAGGGACCCTGGTAGTAGAGAAATCTACCCCACACGCAAAAACAAGTCAAGTGTGGACCAAACGTGTGTTGAAAGAGAGCAAACGGGGAAAACATACTAAATAAAAAATCACTGTTCTTTGCGTTACTTAAGGATCTGCAGTAGCATAGTGGCTAGAATTCCACGGACGGATAGGAGAACCAACGAGCAAGTCCTACAAGAAATAAATGAAAATCGTACATTAATAAAAGAAATTAGACGTAGACAGTCACAATATTTTTGGCCATGTTATGAGAAAAAATAAATTGGAGATCTTAGTGACAAGTGGCAAGATTGATGGGAAGAGAATAAGGGGAAGGCAGAGAAGTAAATACTTAGATGGCTTGGCCAAGTAGTATGGTCGAGACAAGAACACAGAGCTGATCCACGACTCTGGTGATCACGTGAGATGGCGAAACATGAACGTCTACGCTTATCGGCACGGCACGTGATGATGATGAGTGGCTAGACGCTCGCCTCACGGCCTAATGGTCATGGGCTCTATCCGCACCAGGCCGGATTCAAATAAAAAATGGCCACCTAAGGTCCTAGGAAACCCATGCTAAACAGAGTACCAGGAAGTGTCACTGGAAATAAAGGCGGTCTACGTGATACAGATCAAATTACCCACCAAGTCCCGATTGGTATATACCTGATTCAATGCCAAAGGATAATATATCTCACCAATGCGACCACCCATTTCTACAGAAGGACGATGTATCGCCATACTAGGGCTATCGTGTTATTTATTTAGTTTCATGGCATCTTTTGCAGTAGTAATTCTCAGTGAACGGATATGTACGTTTAATTCATGTTTAGTTTATTGTGTAGCATTTTTAGTCCAAACCAAACCTATCCTATGAAATGTTATGCTATGCTATGCTATACTATGCTATGCTATGTTATGTTATGTTTTGTTATGTTATACTATGTTATGTTATACTATATGTTATGTTGTGCTATGTTAGTTAGTTAGTTAGTTAGTCGCAGTTCCAACTTCACAGCAACGGGTCGTCCCCATTATGCTCCGCTCCTGTGCCAGTGAATATCACACAAAACGCTCCCCACTGCCCAATGTGAAAAGTGGAAAAGACAGGAGTCTCGACAAACAACAGCCCGCACAGATACACTGTGCATAATGCCGCCGCCAGAATGTCAACACACCAGTCCCCCACGAAGCACCCAATTCATCTCTGATGGAATCGGCAGTCATTTTCCTATCTGGATGTTTCCTAGATGTTCACCCACACAGTCCACGAAATTACAGTTCATCACCGACGGCAGTGGCAGTCAACCAGAAGCCCAGCAGCCACGCATTTCTGCACAAGGCAAAAACCGGTCAACTCTGGGACATAGCCGCCTGCCATCGCTCCGAACATGCAGTCACGTTCCAAAAATAACACAAACTTGGGCAGATTCAAAAGCACTTCACACGAAACCCACAGCTCACAGTGTCGCGCCACGCACTCACTCAGTAGCAGGGCGACGGTACCATCAAGCCTCCTTAGTCGCCTCTTACGACATGCGTGGTAGGCTACAGTGTTGCTATTCTTTGCTTCCCTTATGGGCCCCGGCAACACACGGGAGGTGTGCTATGTTATGCTATGCTATGTTATGTTCTACTATATTATGCTATGCTATACCGCCCTCCCTGGCCAAGGCATTAAACGACTTTCTCTGTAATCCCGTTTATCCACGTAGGGTAACACAGCGCGCGAGAATTTGAAGCGGTTCTCGCCGTGTTGGTAACTTGCGGGATAAGTGAGCAGGCCGCTCAGAAAGCAATGGCAAACTACTGAGCATAATCTTGCCAAGACATCAACGACAACGGTAAAATGCTGGTGTTGACAGCGATGTCCTGTAAAGGATATGCAAAAAAAAAGATGCTATGCTATGCTATGTCATGTTAAGCAATGCTATGCTATGTTATGCTATGCAATGCAATATTATGTTATGTTATGTTATGTCATGCCATGTTATGCTATGCTATGTTTTGCTATGTTATGTTATGTTATCTTATGTTATACTATGTTATGTTATGTTACGTTATGCCATGCTATGTCACGTTATGCTATGCTATGTTATGTTATGCTATGCAATGTTATGTTATCTTATGTTATACATACTATATTATGTTATCTTATGTTATGCTATGTTAGGTTATGCTATGCTACGCTATACTTTGTTAAGTTATGTTATGCTATGCTTTGTTATGTTATATTATGTTATGCTATGTTATGCTATGTTATGCTATGTTATGCTATGTTATGGGGAGTCTTCGTGGCGAAGTGGTGAAGCCGTTTAACTCGGGCTCCGAAGGTTGTGGGTTCGATTCCGGGCCGCGTCCGTAGGTTCACGAGTTAAATTTTTCGGAGACTCCTGTGGGTCGTCGCTAGAGCTACGGAGTTCGTGCTTTATGCGAAGCTTTCCGTGCTGCTGAAAGATACCGATCCATATGGGATAAAACCCGGTGCAATGAAGTCGACCCTGTCGACTTTTAAGCGACTTTTTAAAGCTATACTATATTACGTTAAGCTATGCTATGTTGAGTTATGTTATGTTGCGATATGTTATGTTATGTCATGTTGCCTTATCTTATGTTACGATAAGTTATATTATGTTATGTCGAACGATGTTGCTGCACAGAAGACACTTCCATGTGTGCGTAGTACTCCAATCCTGCAGCAGCCCCCAATTATGTCATCTCATTGTTCCCATAAGGAGTTGGTTATATCTTCTCCTCGACAGTCACAAACCCTTTCACAACTTTGACGACTTGAACCCCAACACATCGGATCTAAGAGTAAAAACTCACAGCGTGCCAACCCAAGTTTGCTAAACTTTTACACTTAACAACATTGAACAAATTTAAAGTTCAGTTCTTTAATGAGATCACATATTGTATTTCAGTCCACTCAGTGTGCCAGTGAAAATCGTTCCGCATGCCACACTTGTCATGTGTGCCGTAGGTTGCAGACGCCTACCCTAAACTTCACTTCCTTTGCAATGATCCATTGCTTAGAAACCACCAGCTTATTCTCGGGTAAGATATTCTGAAATCAGAAATCCCAAATAATCGCTACATGGCCTACAGGTTGAGAATCTCTGAACAAAATCGAAACCTCGACATGAAATCAAGATTCATCAATAGGAAAATAACAGTGTTTTATGTTGTCGATGTTTCCGATGACTACCCTGCCACTGAGAGACCTCCGTTAATTAGAGAGATAAATTAACCTAGCCGGTACATCGTGCGCGGATGATAAGAGGAAGCATCAGTCTTCCGCGAGCTACTGTCTTATTACATGCAGATAAATGGAAGGGAAGTAAGTGCATGATAAATAACCTCGTTTGTGATAAGAAATAAAATAGCCAGGAAACCGGTTTTCGTGTAGTTGTGGCCAACTGGTGGAATGGTCAATTAAAGTTTGTTTCATATCATTTACAGGACGTCGCAGACAACTCCAGCATTTGTTGGCTGTTTGTGTTTCCTGGACAAGTTTAGGTTCATTAGTTTGTCATTGCTTTCTGAACGACCTGCACTCACGCCATTGTATGGATACCAACGCAAGGCGGTCTGTTTCCAAAAATCAGCGGTGTTTAGAGCGCGATTTGTGGGATTACGAACTGCATGCGTAACCCCTTCGCCATAAAGACGTCAGTGGCATGGTGAGTTTCACAAAATGGATTCTTTAACATTGGGGGGGGGGGGGGGGGGGGCGCTATTTGGTATCATCACCATGCGCCATGCTGGTTAGCATGGGCGGTCATGTTTCGTCATCTCACGCGATCACCAGAGTCGTGGATCAGCTCTGTTTTCTTGTCCCGACCATGCCATGTGGCCAAACCATCCATATATTTACTTCTCTTGCCTTCCCTTTGTTTGTTTCTCCCTCAGTCTTGCCAAGTTCTCTAGTTTATTTCTTCTCATAACGTGCCTCATAGAAATTGCCTGTCTACGTCTAATTTCTCTAATCAGTCTGCGGTTTTCATTTGTCTCTTGTAGGACTTGTTCATTGCTATGTCTAGTAGTAAATAAAGGTCTCGCTTGCATTCCTTAACGGATTATGTGCCAAACAAAATGTAGGTCCAAACAAAAACGGATGACGGAAAATGGGAAGCAGTGATGTGTCACAATTATGGCTTTAAATTTGTTTATATGGTAGCGGACATGGTGTATTAGATCAGAGAAGCAACGGCTGCAACAGGATATAACAATATGAAATACAAACAGTTAGGTTTATGTAGCTTCTGCGAAAAGATGAGACATACTAAACACGGACTCAGTGTACATACATTACAGCGGACTCCATAAATGTGAACATAAATCACAGAGTGAAAATCTCCCACAACAAGAGACAATCCAAACTATATATATTAATAAAATAAAATAAAATACTTATTTGTAATTTATCATTATATATTTTTGGATTGGCTCTTGTTTTGGGAGATTTTCACTCTGTGATTTATGTTCACATTTATGGAGTCCATTGTAATGTATGTACACTGTGTCCCTGTTCTCATCTTTTCGTAGAGGCAACATAAACCTAACTGTTTGTATTTCATATGGTGTATTATACGTAGTGACACCATTTTGACGAAATAAGCCCATGACAGATAAGGGGAAGTCGCTTAAGACGATTAATCATCCCATGGCAATTAATCAGTTAAGGCGTTTGGGTATTTGGTGCTCAACCTACATTTGTATATACCAATCGGCACTCTGAGAGCGCTCTGCTGGTGTCTCACCGATCATGTTATATGACGCCACAGAACATGGGACATTGCCGTCAGTGCTCAGTCTTCCCATGCAGCAGCTATCCTAAAGTATTTCTACTCATCGCTTCCAGGAGGAGTTGGTTATGATATCTCCTCTCTTCTATTTTTTTTTTTTTTTTTTGCGTTCGCTGGCAAAGTTGCCTAATAAATCAAAAAACAGCCCAACAATCCTTTTGGTTAATTGCGACGTCCTGTAACAGGCATGAAATTAACTCTTTTCGTTTGCCATTGCTTTCTGAGACCTCAACGTTTAAGTCCAACTGACCTGCGTGTGGAGCGAACCCCCTCCTAGTCTGTCAGCGCACATGCAATTTTAAGCACGCGTGCGATAAACCCGTATGTCCAATTTATCTGCATCCTCTAACAGTTGAGAAGCGTGGGGGGGGGGGGGGGGGGGGGGGATATTCTGAAAGAAAATTATATCTTTAAGAAATTCAAAACAATGTTTCCCTTGTAAATTTGAATAATGAGAATAACATATATACAGTATAAACGGCTTTTGGTGATCTCGGATGTGGCGAATTTCTGTTGTGAAGAACAATTTGGTTATCCCAAGCAATTTTTCTTCTTTGTCTCTGTCTCTTATAAGAGGAATTTCTGATAAGAAGAGCTATTTCTTGGGTCCCAGGTGAGTTCGCCTTATCAAGTCTGCAGTGTATAAAGTGCATTTATTGCCTGGCATATGTCGCTATATCTCGCCAGGTGTTTACTACAGAAGATAGATCATCAAATAATGAAGTTGCACAATAAGTCTTTTCAACGGAAATAAACAGAACCAATTGTCATAAAAACATTATGGTCCCTTTAAAACTACCGTAATGACATTTAATTATATTCAAAACAGTATTTTCCCTTAGTAAATTTGAATAGCGAAGACACAAACAATAGATTGCATGATTTATTGCCTCGTATTTTTCGCTACATCTCCGCAAGTACATACTGCATGATATAGCAGAGTAGGGGGGCTAAAGTACACCGGTTCGTATAATGGTTTGTATCTCAGAGCTTCACTCTTCCAAATCAACAACGAAAGTCGGCGATAGCAAAGGTTCAGGTTTATTCTGGCTTCATACAAAAGGCATAGCCGCATATAAGGTTGTTGGTTACAACATTTCATGAAAGGTAATTCGGCTCAACTTGATACCACACATTCCAGATGGAGACTTAATATACCTTCAACCTCACCAGCCGGCAGTCAAATTATCACTAACTTTGTTGTCATCTCCCGACACCCATAGCTACCCCTAGCTATGGTGCTCAAGCGTGCATTATTCGCTAACCTATCCTTACCTTGCGCGCCACTACTACAACCAACCTTATAACAGGGTACTCTGTTATAATGATCGCATGTTAAAACTGGGAGAGGCAATTGCCATTCATATACAAAACCTAACTTTGAGCAAACAAAAAGACATGATAGTCAGTTTGAAATTACCGTGGTAGACAATTAAAATTACTCGGTGATGTATATTTCAGCTTCGAGGCGTTCGCTTAGTGCCTTAGTTTATGTTGTGCGAATTCTGAAGTATGTACCTGACGAGATGCAGCTAATTATGCCAGGCAATAAACAGTGCAATCTATTACTTGTGTCTTCGTTAGTCATATGTAATTATATGAGAAAATGTGTTATTCATGTCTTTTGAAAGGATTCATTCTCCTATTTCATTATATGTTGAGCCATCTTCTGTAGTAAGCATGTGATTGGATACAGTAATATACAAAATGAAAACAATTAGCAGTGGGTGACTGTTGCGATAAAGTGAGAGATAATAAACATAGGCACAATCTACATACCTTACAATGTACTCAAATCCGACACACAAAAATCACATTGTAAAAATAACTATGTTAGTAATACCGTCAAAATAAGATAACAATAAGTTACACTACAGCACAACTAATCAACGTTTCGTCTTAGTAATCCTCATCAGAAACAACACTGTCCCTTTTTCGCAGACGTCATGCACACCTAATGGTTTTCAGTTTGTATTGTTATATTCTGCTGCAGCCGTTATGTCTTAAATCTACAGCATATATGCCGGGCAATACATTGGGCAGTTTATTGTTTGTGCCTTCTTTTTACAATATAATACGAGGGTGCTTCACATGAAAACTTTTTTTTTTTTTTTTGACGGAATATGTTCTGAAAAAGTAGAGAATAAATGTATAATTTGTCGATGTGGTCACTACTGCGTTCAATGCAAGTCCGCCAGCGCAGATACAGTACTGGATTCCTGTAGAAGAAACGATTCTATGTTTACTACTCGGTGTGCCTTACCCGGTCGTGAACAGTCTTGTCACCGAAATCACGCCATTTTGAAACGTGCTACTTCACTCATATACTTGCTGGACCTGACAGGCATGCATCACCATACTGGATCTTTATTCGTCGATGAATTTCTATACATTTCACCCCTTCACCGATTTAACAAAAAACGGATAACAGAACGCTGCTCCTCTTTGGTGCATGTCAAAAGTGCGGCGGCCAGCTTTAAACCGTCCTTATGACGTCACCGTGTTCGTCTGCGCCGTGATATCACGTGATTAACACTCTTGACCTCCTTAACAAAAATATTGACAGGTTACAAGACGATTGATGACAAATGTAGTTTCTATCACACTTTTATGGTTTTCATTGGAAACCCCCTCGTACTTTTATCTATAGCTTACCTAATTAATTCACCTATCTTGGCAGCACAATTGATGACGAAGTGAATGCAAGAATCTCCAAGGCCAGTGCGGCCTTTGCAGACTGAACAAGAATGTATGGGACAGAAATGAAATAAGCCTGCAAACAAAGCTGAAAGTCTACAAAGCAGTTGTATTATCCACACATATGCTTATGAAACCACATATCCACACATATGCTTATGAAACCACATATGCTTGTGAAACCTGGACTGTTTATCAGCGACACGCTAGGGAATTAAACCACTGCCACACAGTCTGCCTTAGGAAGTTACTGAAGATTAAATGGCAAGACAAGATCCCAGACACTGAAGTCCTAGAAAGAGCATCCATGCCCAGTATCCACACTCTACTAATGAGGTATCAAAATCGCTGGGCTGGTCACTTGACTCGCATGCCAGATCACAGGCTCCTTAAACGAATTTTTTACGGCTAATTGCGTTGTGGTAAACGCTCCCAAGGCGGCCAGAGGAAACGCTTTAAAGACACTCTGAAAATCTCACTGAATGCTTTTAGAATTCATCATGACACCTGGGAGACTGTAGCCAGAGACCGAAATTCGTGGCGTGCATCATTACGCAAGGGTGCAGTCACTTGTGAGGCAACCAGGACTGCAAGAGCTGTGAAGAAAAGACAGAACAGAAAAACCACTGCAGGAAATCCTACTCCAGAAACGTCAAGCATTCTTTGCCCACATTGTCAAAGAACATTTCGAGCCAAAATAGGCCTTATCAGCCATCTTGGAACTCACGGCTCCATACTTTCAACCCCACTGGATGAAATGAATGGTCATCATCATTCTTGATGGACAAACAACAACAACAACAAGAACAACTTGAAATAGCACCAACAACAAAATGACAGCTTGCTATGAGATGGTTGCAACACCATGCTCCATAGGAAGTTAAACAGCAGTAGAATAAGATTAACTTTACCGATTTAGACGCTGTACTGTCCTTCAACTTTGACAAGCGACTTAGAATAGAGCGAGTAGAATTAACTTTTCCAACGACAAGATTCTGTCCACATGACCGGGTTTTCCCGACTCATCGCTACAAGTCAAGTACCAACACAAGCATCACTCAAGATCTGATGGCTGCCGTGTTCGTAATGTAAACGGCCAATCGACTGTGGCCAAGCCGCACTTTGGGCCTCTGGTGCCATCAAGAAAACATGATTACTGGCACACAGCAGGACACAGGACAATCATTAAGGACGCGCAAAGGCGCGATTTACGGGGTATGCAAGATCTGGTCAGCCGTGAAACAAAGCAACCTACTTGAGGCGACTATTAGATCAAGCGGACTTTTGACACATGTGTGAATTCAAAGATGAAAGATTATCAATGTGAATTTGCGAGATGTGAAATTATCTTTGCGAATTCAAGGGAAGTGAAAATTTCAAGTTGTTTATGTTGTCGACTGGTTTTCTAAATATTTCATCATCTCCCGCTGACTAAGCACAACTTCTTCCCCATATAACAGTCTTTCGACATTTCTCTCTATCATAAGCCATATTCCCTGCTTCTGTTTGTGTAGTGGGTGTATATACTATATCTGACATCTTCCATAATTCTTCTTCTGGTCTTCTTCTTCATCGTCTCCCCAGTACACTTCCACCCTGTCCCTACAAGAAACAAATGAAAACCGTAAACTTATTGGAGCAATTAGATGTAGATAGTCACAATATTTTGGTCACGTTATGAGATGACATAAATTGGAGGACTTGGTAACAAACTGGCAAGATTGAAAGGAAAAGAAGAAAGGGAAGGCAGAGAAGTAAACACCTAGATGGCTTGACCACGTGGTGTGGTCGAGACAAGAAACACTGAGCTGGCAAAACATGACCGCCCACGCTTATCGGCATGGCACATGATGATTATGATGATGATTTATATATACTTGTTTCTGTGTTTGTGTGTATGTCTGTAGTATTATACATATATTAGTATATGTGTCTGTGTGTGTGTGTGTGTGTGTGTGTGCATTGTTAGGCAAGCGCCCGCAAACACACACACACACACACACACACATATATATGTGTGTGTGTGTGTTTGTCTGTGCATGTGTGGGCTGTTATGCATATATATGCCAATGTGTGGTTGTGTGAGTGTGTGATTACGACGCGCTGAAACAGCCGGCTATCAAAACACGTTAGCGACCTCCAGTCCCTAACCAAGTCTTCTGCTTCACAACGAATCACACACACACACACCGTGAGTTCATAGCTCACCCAATTTGCTTCCCCGCTTCAGTCACCACAGCAAAGAACAAACAGACCACCAAGCCACGGCTCACATCAATGGCAGACGACAGTCTCCATCACCCCAGAGGAACTACGGGGATGAGAAAATTGCATCCTCACTACCCAGAAATCGGGTCTACGAAGAACGAAAGAAAAAGCAATATCGGACAATTTAACGAGAAAACAGCCTTCCAGTTATATGCTCCCGCCCCGTTTCTTCGCTCTCTCGGGGTTGAGTCAATATCTGTGGTCTTGCTGGGCGCTGCCCCCTAGGGTTGTGATTTTGATACAAGTCGGTACGATTTCTGACAGTAGCGTATGGCGAGGTGGCGGTCTGAATCGACAGAAATTGTTATGCCTGGCTCAAGGGGGCCCCGGCACTGAAAATGGAACTGTCCAAATCGGAATTTCCCTCAAACAAGGAGGGATATTTTGCTAAGCATGGCCATCAAATTATTTGTATTTGTTCTGTGCTCAATGATTGTCAAATGTTTGTGGTCTGTACATTGCAAGCGATGACGAATAATGGAACTGCAAGGATCTGGAAAAGATGAGGGATGAGGTGATTGTGGAAGAGAGGAGGGGATAGTTGTAGTGTCCAATGTTACATACATATTTGCCATGCGCGAGACATGACATCCGCCGGAAACAGTTTGTGATCGGGTGGCCATTAGAAAGAAAGCACGTGATGTCGGTTTTGTTTTTCTCTCCCCAGACCTTTAGGGGGTAGAACACACACACACATACACACATACACACACACACATGCACACGCACGCACACACACACGCATGCACACGCACACACTGATTGCGATTAATCCCAGGTTGATCTTATATTCAATTTTACGCCAAGTAGTTTGCCATTGCCGGCTCCGTGGCGAAGATATTACGGACGCGATTCGTAATCCCGTTCGAAATACAACTGCGACCGATATGGCAGCAGACCGCGCTGGGCTGTAACGAATTCGTATAGGGGGCCGGTCGTTCAGAAAGCAATAACAAACTACTGAACGTAAACTTGCCAAGACATCAACAACAGCAATAAAATGCTGGTGTTGACAGTGATGTCCTGTACAGGATATGCACAAAAAAAAATTTAAAAAAATATTTTGCCATTGCTTTCCGAACGAGAAGCTCACGTTTAAGTCTCAATTGATGTATGGATTTAATCGCCTGCCCCAGAATCAGTGCACCGGAAAATTAAGAAGGAGCGCTGCTATCTTTCGGCCGCGTCGACGTATTACACACACACACACACACACACACACACACACACACACACACACACACACACACGAGAGGGGAAGTCAATAAGTAAGTCACAAATGGCAGTAGAATATAACTAAAACTAAATATGATAACAACGTGAAACCAGTTTATTTTTATACATGCATTGTCCCTTTATTTCTCAACATAATTTCTACCAACATTGGTGCACTTATACCATCGTTTTATCAGTCCTCCCAAACCGGCTGCATAGAACTGCGTGCTCTGTTTTCTAAACCACGTTTTCACTTCACATTTAACTTCGGCGTCATTCGCAAAATGTCTCCCGCCAAGGTGGCTTTTTAGTGGACCAAAAAGGTGGAAATCGCTAGGGGCTAAGTCGGGGCAGTAAGGTGGATGTTCCAGAACTTCCCACCTTAGTTGGTTAATTTTCTCCTGCGTTAATCGAGCCGTATGTGATCTGGCATTTTCATGAAGAAGCAACACTCCTCTAGTCAACAGTTCTGGAAATGTCAATCGATCATGTATTATGCTGTATGCCGAGCCATATGAGCACCCTATTGCAGATGTTACAGAGTGTATCGTTACTCGCCTGTCACCTCTAATCATCTCCTCCACTCGCTGCACGGATGCTTCTGTTGCAATCTCTACAGGACCACCAGATCGGATTTCATCAACAATTTTAGAGCGTCCTTGGGAAAATTTTTCTACCCAGCTATGCACTGCTTTATGGGACAAACATTTGTCAGCATAAACAGGAAGCATTTCCTAAAGAATGTCCTTTGCAGGCAGTCCTTTTGTCCACAAAAAAACCGCACAACAGCCCGTTGCGCTTTGGTTGTACACTCCGTAAGTATAGTTGCCATTTTGTTTATGCACTGCGCATGCACATGAGACACCTGGCGCCATCTGACGAACGGGAATATAAAGTTCGATGTTGCTGTCATCTAATGACACCTGTAGAAAACACCAACTACATTTACCTGCCATCCCACAGAACGGTGTGACTTACTTATTGACTCGCCCACACACACACACACACACACACACACACACACACACACACACACACGCACACACACACACACAATTGCAAACTAATTAAGGGGCCAACTAACTAACCTACCAATTAAAAGTTTACTAGCCAGCTGCCGTGTTCATGTTGCTCAAGACTATTTGAACGGTTATCATTGTGAAAACCCACCACTACTGCTGTTTTAAAGAAGCCCAACGACCCGCTGGGACAACCTGCAAGGCCATTCTTGACATACTATTGCGCTGCTCGCCGTGAACTGGACTTTCACAACAGTGACAGGACTTCCATAGCTGTGTTTGTTGTGAACAAGGCTTTCACAGCTGTTTTTGATGTGAACAAGACTTTCACAGCTGTGTTTGTCGTGAACAGGTATTCACATCTGTCTTCCTCGCGAACAAGGCTTTCACAGCTTTTAAGGTAATTTTCTGTCTGTCTAATCGTGACTCTGCTTCTTTGACTGTCTGCCTGTTACACTGTTTCTGTTGTGTTTCTCTGTCTGTCTCACTGCTTATCTGTCTGTCTTCACGAGTATTTCTTTTTCTGTATTTCTGCTTTTCTGTCTGTCTGTATTTCTGCTTTTCTGTATGTCTGTCTTTCTAATAGTAGCTTGTCTCTCTTCATGTCTGTCTGTCCTAATGTTTATCTGTGTGCGTGTCAGTCTGTCTACCTGACTGTCTCTCCGTGAATGTAAGAACCCCTTGTCACTCCAGGAGTCATAGTTAGTATATGGTGCAAGTCTCATTTATTTAGACATAGGTCAGCGTGGCCGAATGAATAAGAACGCGTGTTCTTAAACATCCGGTATGCTGATGCCGAGGTAAGGGGTTCAACCCCTACACCGGACAGTTGGACTAAAATGTTGTCTTTTCGTCCTCGACTTGGTGATGTAAATTACAAGTACCTCTGAAGACGGAGTGGATTCGCCTGATGGCGAGGGACACTGTTAATAGGGAAAGCTAATGCACACGCAAAATTCCGTCCAGTGCTACTATAAGTAGATGTGAACTACGCTTGAGTTCAAAGCGAGCGGGCGCCAAATAAATAAATAAATAAATAAATAAATAAACCATAGACACCGATCTCTTTTACTTCCCAGAAAATGTCCTTGTTACCACTGAAGGCTGTGTCGACCCATGGGTCACGTTAGTGAAGAAAAATGTACAGTGTCCCAGAGGATTTGAACTCCAGACCACCGGGCGGTAGGTAAGCTTACTAGCCACTGAACTTCCGCGGTCAACTTTTCCGTCTGACTGTATGCACATTCATCTGATTGTCTGCCAGTCTGTCTGTATGTTTGTTCGTCCTTCCAGTCGCCCATCTGTCTATTCGTCCATTCGTCCGTCCGTCTGTCTATCCAGCCACCCTACATCCGTCCGTCCATCCGTCTGTTTCTCTGTAAGGGTGGATTGATGGATCGATGTTTGCCTTCCTGTATGCCAATTATTGTGATCATGGTTCAGATTCTCTCTCTCTCTCTCTCTCTCTCTCTCTCTCTCTCTCTCTCTCTCTCTCTCTCTCTCTCTCTCTCTGTATGGACGTATCTACGTTTGCCTTCCTGTCCGTCTATAAGTCCGTTCGCATGTCTATCCGCTCTGCATGCTTGTCTGATCTCCTCTTTCCCTCTATCAAAATCACTCAAATCCACACACATCCAACTGCATCTGCCTTTTCAAATACGTTCTCTGGCAGATCGTCGACCCCAAACCGCCCGCATCAACAAAGCAAACATCTTTACTGCCACATTAACAAATTTACACCTCTGCGCACAACTTAATCCTCTCCGCACGTGCCCCCTTTTTCGAGACCAGGTGGCTTTTATTACGTCTTTATATTACCACATATCGGGGAATGATTAACAGGTTCATACTCGATCGTTGTATGGTAATGTGGCAGTGTTAATTTGTTCCGTTTCTTCATTCCGCTTTCGTGATTTGCTTTTGGGGGTCCTAAACTTTGGTTTTGAATTAATGGAAAACAAGAAATATGCCAAAACGGTGTACCGTAGAACGATGTTTGTTTTAGTTTAGTGTGTTTGTAAACGATCTTAGGGGTTGCCATATATTGGAGTTAGTAACAAGGACGGTTATGCAGGTTCTTTTAAATTCAGTTTATACGTGAGCGCGCGCACACATGACAATATACACGCACACACTACACACATATCACACAAACAAATAGAGAAATGGAGGGGGGGGGGGTTGAGCAGGGAAAGAGACATAGACAGACAGAGAGTGTGAGAGAGTATAGAGAGAGTATAGCGAGATATTTAGAGACAGAAAGAGGACAGGAATACATACGTTCACACACACACACACACACACACACACACACACACACACACATACACACACACGCACGGACACACAGGCAAAAAGTACAGAGAGAGAGAGAGAGAGAGAGAGAGAGAGAACGCACTTTCAAAGGGTTAAGAATTAGGCACGCATGCCCGCCTAACATTCTGCCCTTGTATCACTCTCTTTCATATATTATTTCATCCACACACCATTCGATGCTAACTGAGAACAACAAACAATATAAAAGATATGCATTATAAAGGCATGGGGGAATTGCAGAAATCAATACTACACGACTCGGTAATATTAATGAATGATGTGGCAGTTTTTATTAGCTGCGGGGAATATTTTGGTCTACTAAAAGGGATTGGCTGTTATACTAGGGTTTTATCATCATCATCATCATCATCATCATCATCATCATCATCATCATCATCATCATCATCATCATCATCATCATCATCATATTCATTTGGGGAGCAGGGATGCAGATATACACACGGAGAAGAAATGTAGAGGCAAGTATACACACACACACACACACACACACACACACACACACACACACAACACACGCACACGCCATACACACACCTCTGCACAGTGATAAAGAGATCATTTTAAAAAAATTAAACCTTTTTTTCAACAACAACAAAAGGCAAACCATCACCACTGTGTTTCGAACCCAGGTATACAGGATTACGAATCGAGTCCGTACCGCCTTCGCCACGGAGAGCGGCGTGCCCGTCGTTCAGAAAGCAATGGCAAACTAGTGAACGTAAAACTTGCCTAGGAATCACGAATAGTCAAGATGATGGGGTTGACTGCTACGTCCTGTAAAGGATATACAACTAAAGAGATGATACGCATTGTGATATCAGGAAGACAGACACGCAGATATAGGGAGAGCTTAGAGACAGAAACATTTGTAGATAAAGAGATAGTGTAGGCAGACAATCAGCGAAGAGCCCAAATACTAACTATATTGGTATCAGTCTGATTAGATATCCGTCTGGCCATTATTCGGTCTCATGAGTATCGGCCAGATCCTCTGTCACTCCCGGCAGTACCATTCTCTCCTGGTCGTGGTGATCCATGTTCTTGTGAACTATGTATAAATAAAAATGTGTAAATAGAAATGTATACATTGAAATATATAAATAGAAATGTATAAATAGAAATTTGTAAATAGAAGGAATAAAAAGGTATGACAGAATAACGTATGAGGAGCAAATGACGAGAACTAGACAAATAACAGTGAACCTAGAGGAAAAGAAATGACGCTTGTTCTGGATAGGACAAACATTGAGAAAACCAGAAAATAATATAACTAGAAATACTTTGTGTGAGATCCACAAGGCAAACGAAATAGATGAAGACCTTAGAACACGAAGAAGAGAAGAAGGGAAAGAAATAATATGGGACGGACATGCACGCAACTGCAAGATAGCTAAGGACAAGAGGGCTTGAAGTAAGTTGCTTGCGGCCTATAAGGGCGAATGGTGAAAGAAAAAGAAGAATAAAGAAGGACTGATAAGCTCATGAAACATTGCTTGACCTCGAACGAATATAATTTACTTGTATAACCCTAGGCGTTTCCCAACTTTCTCTATAACCCCGAATATTTCATATAACATGAAAATGAATATAATATATAACATACGCGTTGCACTAATATCTTCCTTAATCAACCCACTTTTATGTACTGGGTACAGTCTACGCCCCTGTAACTCTAGATATTTATAACTTCATAAGCATGAAGCCGGTTACGATAGCCGACTTCAGATACAGGTCCATAAAGTACTGTTATTTCAATAACTCTTACGTACTTTTTATCGTGTGCGCTGCTCTCAAGAGTGAGCCGACTGCTGATTGAAAAGGCGGGAATACATCATTTGGAGTCGAGTGCAAGCGGCCCGTCCTGAGAAATGCGAAGCGGCCCCAGCGTCCTATATTTTATTATGGCGATCAATACAGCAGTAGTCTTGGTGCTCCTGAAGCATTTTCACTCTCATGTTTTAAGGGAGCGATATGACTTGAAACTGCGTTGTCCTTCCATAAATAGAAAATCATGGGTTCATCATCATCATCATCATCATCATGATCATCATCATCATCATCATCATCTTCATCATCTTCATCATCATCATCACCACCATCACCATCATCACCATCATCTGCCCAAAATACTCAAAATTGTGATTGTAACTCACTCAGAAAGCATGCTGAGGAGGGTGAGGACAAGCAGGCTTCGTGCAGAGTGGCTTGCTTCGCTTCGGAGGTCACGGGTGATAAGCATCGTCTGGATCTTTTCTCCGGGGCACGCCGGTGTGCTGGGGGAATGAACAGGCGGACAGATTTGCTGGCTCGGCAAAACTTGGTGGAGTATTGATACATGACAAGACAGACGTGGTTGCGTCCTTGTGGGAGCACGTGTACACCTCGGAGGAGCAAATGGATCACCATGGTCTGGTAAGAATGAGGCAGCGAGGTGTGACGAGGAGATCTGGCCGACGCTCGACGCTCAGAGGAAAGGCGAGACGGACATATAATCAGATTGCTACTGGAACTATTAGTGTTGGAATTCTTCGCTGGCTGCTGAGGATGGGGACGGAGCGCTTATGGGAATGTCCCGAATGCTGTGATGTCGGTTCCTAAATCAATCAATCAATCAATGTTCAAAATGCCAAAAATCTAGGCAAACTATCACAATCCATTCTAACAACTAGAATTTGCTATGGTTATGTGTCTAGTATATGTCTCTTCGACATATTTAAATGAGTAGTGCAGGATGGATCAGCCATTGAAAAGCACAGATCATTGACTATGCCGGACTACTTTATGAACAACTGGTATTCCCTCGATAACACCGTTTTACACACACAAAATATATATATAGTGCTTCTCTGCGAACACTGTAAACTACATAACATTCTTCCAAGGAACCGTCAGTGTACAATAATATAGGGTGTATTTTTAATGAATGTGCAGTGTTTGAAAATATTGCCGGTACAAGTTTTGTATTCACCCTCTGTAAAGTTCATGCAACATAATAGGTAATACAAAACTTGGACCGACAATATTTTCAAACACTGCACAGTCATTAAAAATGCACCCTATACATATTTCTGTTCATGCTCCATCGGAATACAACACTGCCTTCTACAGGCTTTCCGTTATCTTGGAGTGAACTGTTACGGCGGACTCTTCCTTAGTCCGATGGTAACCAACTACACTGAGTGTACGTTTAGTCTTCACTCAAATAGGCAAACCTTCTAGTCATGAGAAGCAACCGTTAAAGATAAACTGGACCACTGAGTGGACTTTAAAAAAGGGCAGTTAAATTAATACAAGAGACAACAATGCATTATAGACACATTTCAAGCGAACGAAAAAAGAAATGTAATGTTACGAACGCCTTGGTCAGCCAGAGTAACTAACAATGATTGCATTGAAGAAGCTATTGAAACTATAATTTTATATACATTTATAACTTGTCAGTTGGCGCAGACGATCATGTCTCTTCATAGATCTCGGTCCTTGGTGCTCCAGATCAACTCTGCTGATGATATTCCTCCATGTCACCGTCTCAGCCCATCCAGCACCTGTTCATTTGGGCTGCCTTAGCACCTCTTCCCCTTGATCATTCCAGTTGCAGCAATATTCTCTACTGCCTCTCGTCTCATCACATGACCAAAGAATGTTGTTTGTCTCATTTTTATTGTTGTATATAATGTTCTAGCTTTATTAGCTTCTCCCAGGCAATCATTATTAGTTACTCTGCCAGTCCAAGGCATTCACAACAATCGTCTCAGGAAGTAAACATCTGTTGTCTCCAAGCAATTCCTAATTTGCTAATCCAGGTTCCATGATTCGCTGCCATACACCAAAAGTGATTCCATATAACACTTCAGCACTTTCTTTCTTACATTTAGTGATAGTGACTTATTGCATAAAATACTGTTCATTTTCTAAAATGCACCTTTTGCTTGGCCGGTTCAGCTTTTAATCTCCGTCGTGCGTCTTCCATCTGATTTTATAAATGGCTCTAGGTATTTAAATATATCAACTGGATGTCCTGAGTTCAAATTCACTAAATGATAATGCTGAATCAGTCTCCGTGTCCAGGCGACACGCATGAATTGAGTGTCAATATTACTCTGCCCGCCTGTTCTTGGGCTAGTTTGTCAAGGATTTCCTTCATTGCACACTCGGATACATTCTCAAGTGACTGAATCTCCCTTCAAACATGACACAAAGAAAAATTGGCACAGAGCACGAACTCCATATCCTCCGAAGAGTATTTAAATCTATGTAGGTCGGTAGGGAACTGCGCTGGCAATTGTCTAACACGCTTGCCTGTCGGCCTGGAAGTCATGTGTTCGAATACCCCTTTTGTTAACCTAACCTGGGCTCTCAGATAAACCCAGCCTAACAGATTCAGCGCTAAACACGAAGTAGGTTTGAACCTAGCAAACGGGGATGGCGGGAAATGGGAAGTGGGGATCTGTCACAGTTATGACTGAAACAGTTTTTAAAATGGTAAAAGACATGTTGTATTATATATCAAATTGTACATCTGAAGTTTGAGTGCGTTCGCCTGATGGCGAAGGACATTGTTAATAGGGAAAGCTAATCCATACGCAAAATTCAATTCAGCACTACTGGAAAGTAGTGGGTATGGACTACGCCTGAGTTCAAAGCAAGTGAGCGGGAAAAAAATCAAATTAAAGTTGGTTACATATGGAAAACGGCTGTATATAAGCCACTGGCAGATACGGGAAGTCGCTCAAGACAATTAATCATCCCATTGCATTTAATCAGTTAAAATGGGTACCAGGAAACTACATGGGAAGTAGAGGCGGTTAGTGTGATACTGACCCCATCAACTGACCAGTGCCGACTGGTATAGACAAATGTGGGGGATAGAAAGTTACAGCGCGCACGTTGCTGTAGTGGGTACGACGTTAGGCTGCCAACGGTAAGAGCAAGGTTGGGCGAAGACCTGATGTCCTCTCGACTTTCGCTAATTGAGGGAAAGTCTGGCCACCTATTCATCCATGCACCAGGCCTACAAAATGGGCTGGTCTTAACACTACACATATCTACAGCACGTTCTTGCTACGGGTTTTTTAAAAGTTCCTCGTAGGAAATCAAAGAGGGTTCCGGGGGGGGGGTGTGCTGGTGGACCACCGTTTACTGTGGTGAAAACAGTTACCACCTTGGCAACCGTTAAAAGTACCTTTGGTACTCCTTTTCCTACCTCGTTCCCTTTTAAAAATGGGTAGACTGAAGTCCCGTTCCTCTAAATCTATTATCTCTAGTGCTGAGGTAGTTGTCGTATATGTGAGCATCTTCTTAAAGGCTTGGCGAGCACCTGTATTTCTTACCTTATTTTCCGTTTGAGAGGTAGTATCTAGTCAGCCGCAATGGTTGCCTCTTCCTCGTACACTATTCCTTCTTGTCGATTTTGTTTCCCCTTATAAGCATCATCCTTTAGAAAATACTTTTCTTCTAGTTTTTTCGTTGATAAGTCCTACATTTGTCCTTCTCTGTTCCTTTACCCCAAACCTATTTTTTATCGCTGCACCACAAGGCGGGGTATAGGACTTTTGACTTTGTTTATGTCCGGGGCCACACCTGCTACACATCTTCTTCTGTGTGTGCCTGTTGTTCTTGTTTTAATTTCTTTTCTTTTTTTTCGCTCGCTGGCTTTGAACTCAAGCGTCGTCCATACACACTACTTCTAGTAGTTTTTATTTTGCATATCCTTTACAGGACATCGCGGTCAACACCAGCATTTTACTGCTGTTGTGATCTCTTGTTAAGTTTACGTTCAGTAGCTTGCCATTGACTTCTAGTTTGTGCTGGACTGAATTTTGCGTGTGGATTAGCTTTCCCTATAAACAGTGTCCCTCGCCATCAGGCGAACCAACTCCGACTTCAGAGGTACTTGTAATTTACGTCTCCCACGTCAACGACAGTAGGTCAACATTTTAGTCCATCTGTCAGGTGTAGGGGTTAAACCGCTTACCTCGGCATCAGCACACCGGATGTTTACGAACACACGTTCTAATCCATTCGGCCATGCTGACCCAGAGTTGTTTTAGTTTATTGTCAGCAGGGGCCTTTCTGGGCTATTAATTTATATTCTAACATCAGGGAGATTTGTTTTGCAAATGCGACGTAGGTCAGCATGGCCGAATGGATAGGAAACCTATGTATTGATGCCGAGGTAGCGGGTTCAACCCCTACACTGGTCAGCTCTACTAAAATGTTGACTTCTCGTCCTAGACTTAATGGAGTAAATTACTAGTGCCTCTGAAGTCGAAGTGGGTTCACCTGATGGCGAAGGACACTGGTAATAGGGAAAGCCACTCCACACGCAAACACCAGCCTATTCCTAGTAGTGGCAACTACAAGAATGAGTAGCACGCATATGGACAGAGCGTAATCTTGCCAAGAAATCAACAATCAGCTGAAAGATGCTGATGTTGACAGCGATGTCCTGTAAAGGATATACGAACAAAACAAACAAACAAACAAACAAACAAACAAACAAAAATATGGACCACGCTTAAGTTCAAAGCGAGCTTTAAAAAAATAGAAATAAAAAACAAATATGTGCACACAAAACCTCCTACTTTTTCTTCTTTATCTGAAAAGTTATGTCCAAATCACTACGCTGGATGACGGAAGACAATATTACCCTGAGTAATATTCTTTTTTTTTTAGTAAACATTCACTACATCGGTAGTCAAGGCTCTTTGTAATCCTGTGTAGTGTGTAAGAATAAATAAATCATCATCCCCTGTAGGGAATAGTGCGGCATAGAGTGACCAGAGGATGTCGCCGACAATCAGTACTCCAAGCAAGGGCCAGACGGAATAATATTGTAACTGATACCATCAGTGTTGGGACTCTTCGCTAGTTGTTGAACATAAGGACGGAGCGTGTATAGGAATGCCCCGAGTGCTGTGTCGTCGGTTCTTGCTTCAACTCAACTCTACAAGTTCACAGTGTGATTCTTACTGAGAATTACCCACCTAGCGACACACGTCCTATTTCTAAGCGACGCCATTGTTTTCCAAGGGCGTCATTCGAAATCATTTAATGGGGGTACTGTGTTTGTGTTTCAGAAGTCACGAGCATCACTCATAGTCGGTTAACGAGACTAACGAGACACTGCCCTTGCTTTGAAGGCACATAGCCACCATCATGTGTCATGCAGATATGCGTGGGCAGTTATGTTTTACCATCTAACACGGATATCAGTCTTGATTCAGGTCTATGTTCACTTCCGGATTATACCATGTTGCCAAGACTTCAGGTATTTATCGCTTTGTTTCCCTTGCTTTTTTATCATCAAGTTCACCTGGTGTTACTATGCTATCACATTATTTTTTCTCCTGAAACGCGCGCAAAAATCATGTCTGCATCTAGTTTCTCTAATCAATTGTCGGTTCGCGATTAAAATTTCTCAGGTGACAGCTGAAGTGGGTTTCGTTCTACACACCCACAAGCTGGACTTAAAATGTTGACTTCTCGTTCTTGGCTTGGTGAAGTAAAATGCAAGTACCCCAGAAGTGCGAGTGGGTTCACCTGATGGCGAGGGACACCGGTAATCAGGGAAGCTAGTCCACATGCAAACAATCGTCCAGTGAGGACTACGATAGAGTACACAGCGAGCGCACCAAATAAATAAATATATAAATAATTAAATAAATAAATAAATAGAAAGATGGCGGGCATAAGTTAAGACGTGTTGGAGCACAGACTGTCTAACGGACCGACACAGAGGTAGTCGCACAGACAGTTCGCAGGACACTGGCAATATGGAAAGCTAACTAGCGCACAAGCAATAATCTGTTGAGTCTACTCCCTAAAAGTAACAACTACCAGTAGTAGAAACACTTGTGTCGACTATTCTCGGGTTCAAAGCGAGCAAAAACAAACAATTGGTCGTCGAAGGAAGGTCTAATATTCCATTAGATTTTACCATAATTACTCCTACCCTGTCCAACTCCAGATGAGAAGTTATATTAGGGTCGTCCTTGGCTCAGATTAATAATCCTGTGACTGAGTCAGCCACAGATAGGTTATTAATCTGAAAGTAATCGTTGTCCAAAGCGGGTAATGACCGAGCAAGGTCTCGTATGTTCTATTGGGACCTTGTATGACATTCTTTGTGTTTACTGTAGAACCATATTTGCATTGCTAGGGGCATCATCACCGGTCTCCCCGGTTTAAAGGTTACACTACTTTCTCCGTAATCCCTTATACTCTCGTGAGTAACGTAACGGGTGCGAAAATTGGTAGCGGTTCTCTCCGCGTCGGTAATTTAAGGGGTATGTGAGCCGGTCGCTCAGAAAGCAATGACAAACTACTGGGCATAATTCTGCCAAGAAATCAACAATCAGCTGAAAGATGTTGATGTTGACAGCGATGTCCTGTAAAAGGATATGCGGGGAAAAAAGGGGGCCATTATCGATATTCATATAAGGAGACAGTGTCTGGTTAACTCTAGTGTCGTATAGGTTAAGTTAGTTGTATATCCTTAGCAGGACGTAGCAGTCAACCCCAGCATGTTTTGGCTGTTTGTGATTCCTGGGCAAGTTTATGATGTCCTGTAAAGGATATGAGAACAAAACAACCGGCACCGATACCATTTCATAAAAAAACAACGCAAGGCGGTCTGCTACCAAATAGCCCGCAACTGTTTCGAACGCCGTATGTGGAATTATGATCTGAGTCCGTAACTCCTTCTCCGTGGAACCAGCGTCGTATAGGTAGAGAAACAGATTCAGTTGTTATGAAAGTTTTAGGTTACAATTTCCTTCTCAGGCTTTGAAGTTGTTCTCCACCCCCAGGTGCCGATCACGACCATCAAATCCCCCCTGTCATGTGCTGTTGTCATGAAATTGTTGTTACTTACAAGGGTAAGTTAATAAGTAAGTCACAAATGGTTGTAGACAAATAACTAAATATGATAACAACTTGAAACCCATTTATTTGTATAAATCTGCGTGCTCTGTTTTCGTTTACCTGCCATCCCACAGACCTGTGTGTCTTACTTATTGACTCACCCTCGTAACTTTTTCTACCCAGCTATGCACCGCTTTACTGAAAATCGCTAGGGGCTTTTTGGTCCACTGAAAACCCACCTTGGCGGGAGACATTTCACGAATGACGCCAAAGTTGAATTTGAAGTGAAAACGTGGTTTAGAAAACAGAGCACGCAGTTTTGTGCAGTCGGTTTGGGAGAACTGATAAAACTATGGGATAAATGCATCAATGTTGGTGGAAATTATGTTGAGAAATAAAGGGACAATATATGTATAAAAATAAACTGGTTTCAAGTTGTTATCATATTTAGTTATTTTTTTTTTACAGGCATCTGTGACTTACTTATTAACTTACCCTCGTACACTATTATGTTAACTGATTCATTGCTAAACAAAAAAGTAGGTTTCCACCAAATATGGTACACAAACAAATGAACAATTATTACAATGTAAATGTCCGCTCACTGAGCAATTAAATTGCATATGATGCGACGAAACAAAATAAATAACACGATGACCCAAGTATGGCGATATATCATCCTTCTGTCCAAATGGGAGGTCGCACGTGACGGAAATTAATCAGTTAAGCGAGCGCGCTAGTGATGTTGATATATGTCACACCATTACCCTCTGTGGACAACAATCATTTTCACATTAATATGCAGTCTGTGGCTGACTCGATCATAGGATTATTAATCTGAGCCAGGTGATGGACCCTAATATAACTTCTCTTCTGAGGTAGGGGTAATAGTATAATGGGAAGTTTTAAAAAAGTTAGTTGCATATTATTTACAGGACGTCGCAGTCAACCACCAGAATAGTTTGACTGTTTGTGATTTCTTGGCAAGTTTACATTCAGTAGTTTGACATTGCTTTCTCAACGGCTGGCACTCATATATTGTGAGAGATAGTGAGAGAGGGACAGAGAGAGAGAGAGAGAGAGAGAGAGAGGGGGGAAGAGAGATAGAAAGTAAGAGAGAGGAAGAGAGGTAGCAGGGAAGAGAGATAGAGAGTAAGGGAGCGAAAGAGAGACGGGAAGAGAGAGAGGGTGAGAGAGAGGGTAAGAGATAGAGAGTGAGAGATAGAGCGTGAGAGAAAGTGAGAGGGAAAGAGAGAGAGACAGAGAGAGAAAGAGAGAGAGAGACATGGGTGAAATATAGAGTGAGTGAGAGAGACAGAGAGAGAGAGAGACGGTGTACGAGAGAAAGACGGGAAGAGAGGGAGAGTGAGAGAGAGAGAGAGAGTGACAGATAGAAAGTGACAGAAAGATAGAAAGTGACAGAAAGAGAGAAAGTAAGAGAGATATGGGTGAAAGAGAGAGAGAGAGAGAGAGAGAGAGAGAGAGAGAGAGAGAGAGAGAGAACGACAGGAAGAGAGAGGATGGGAGAGAGTGAGAGAGATATGGGAGAGAGAGAGAGAGAGAGAGAGAGAGAGAGAGAGAGAGAGAGAGAGAGAGAGAGAGAGGGGATTGAGAGAGGGATCCCATTACCTTGTTTGAAAACTGGTTCAAGAAAGTAAACCCTACACACAGGCATATGCCCAAGACGGACACGCTTTCGTTTGAGCTAACAGTGTGTACATCAAAGTTTGACGGACTTCACTCGAAAGAGGAACAATAAAGAGGAAGCGACTGACGATTGTTCATTCAGCTGACAAACACCCGTCTTTGATTGTTTTATTTGCTGATTTGTAGCCGTGTGCTCTTTATTTGTCGTTTCGTAACGGGCTAACTAGCATTCGGGGCAGCCTTGGGGAAGTTAGTCTACCCGCTGAGGTGCTTACCACCCTCCCCCTCACCTCTCCCACCAACCCAACCTAATCAGGGTGTCCGTAGCCATGTGGGCAAGCTTGAGAACAGCCGACAGATAGACACTGGGTACGGTCTCAAGCTGGCGATAGGAGGCAGAAGATCTCTTTATAGAGACAACGGCTTCGGTCATCGACCAGTGTGGTCGCTATCAAGAAGGAAAATAATGGCAGATAGTGATAAAAGGTGATACTGTTTCCTCCGCAAAGCGAACGCGACAGGTTTCTGATCGTCAGAAGCCGTTCCCCTTCCATGAATGTTTCGATTCTTTACCTGCCTTACACTCTCTAGGGGAGGGTTCATCCGGGTCTTGACTCCGGGTGTCTTTCTCCTGCCGCAAATCCGTACCGTGTTTTGAGACGTTCGAGTCGTTTTCTTACTTGTCCTACAAATGCGCATTACGCATGCTCACAAGCGATTCCTTCCTAGGGGAGGATAACATCGGGCCCTCATACATATCCCAGCCCCTTCGACAGTGAGAGGCCAGTTTCTTCCCCTGCCTCTGTAAAACAGAATACAGCGAGCGTTGATAACTAGACACGGCCAAAGCTGCAATAGGCAGACGCCCAGAGCGATGGATCAGCGGATTAGCAGTGAAGTAAATAGCACCTTGGGGAGAATACGCCAGGTTACGATGGCTTTTCTTAATCTCACACTGGTAGATGTAATTGGGGAAATGGTAAAGACAAAAACAGAGCGAAGCAAGGAAGGAAGGAAAATGAGAGTAGTAGTAGTAGTAGTAGTAGTAGTAGTAGTAGTAGTAGTAGCAGCAGCAGCAGCAGCAGCAGCAGCAGCAGCAGCAGCAGCAGCAGCAGCAGCAGCAGCAGCAGCAGCAGCAGCAGCAGCAGCAGCAGCAGCAGCAGCAGCAGCAGCAGCAGCAGCAGCAGCAGCAGCAGCAGCAGCAGCAGCAGCAGCAGCAGCAGCAGCAGCAGCAGCAGCAGCAGCAGCAGCAGCAGCAGCAGCAGCAGCAGCAGCAGCAGCAGCAGCAGCAGCAGCAGCAGCAGCAGCAGCAGCAGCAGCAGCAGCAGCAGCAGCAGCAGCAGCAGCAGCAGCAGCAGCAGCAGCAGCAGCAGCAGCAGCAGCAGCAGCAGCAGCAGCAGCAGCAGCAGCAGCAGCAGCAGCAGCAGCAGCAGCAGCAGCAGCAGCAGCAGCAGCAGCAGCAGCAGCAGCAGCAGCAGCAGCAGCAGCAGCAGCAGCAGCAGCAGCAGCAGCAGCAGCAGCAGCAGCAGCAGCAGCAGCAGCAGCAGCAGCAGCAGCAGCAGCAGCAGCAGCAGCAGCAGCAGCAGCAGCAGCAGCAGCAGCAGCAGCAGCAGCAGCAGCAGCAGCAGTAGCAGTAGCGGTAGCGGTAGCGGTAGTGGTAGTGGTAGTGGTAGTATTAGTGGTAGTAGTAGTAGTAGTAGTAGTAGTAGTGGTAGTAGTAGTAGTAGTAGTAGTAGTAGTAGCAGCAGCAGCAGCAGCAGCAGGAGTGGCAGCGGCGGCAGCAGCAGCAGCAGGTTAGCTGTAGTAGTAAAAATAACGAGAAGAACAGGAATAAGAAAAAAAAAATTATTATTAGTGATATTAATATCTTCGTTATTATTTGTTATTATTTGTCGCAAGATATGCATTATGTTTGATTAACGTTATTTATGTATATCAATCGGTGACCGTGTATGATTTATGTTATTGCATGTGTATCAGTCAGTGGATCATGCGTTATTCAGTTTATTGTATGTATATTAATCAACGCACTGTGCGTGATTAACGTCTCATTTCATGTATATCAATCAACGCACCGTGCATGATTAACGTCTCATTTCATGTATATCAATCAACGCACCGTGCGTGATTAACGTCTCATTTCATGTATATCAATCAACGCACCATGTATGATTAACGTCTCATTTCGTGTATATCAATCAACGCACTGTGTATGATTAACGTCTCATTTCATGTATATCAATCAACGCACCGTGTATGATTAACGTCTCATTTCATGTATATCAATCAACGCACCGTGCATGATTAACGTCTCATTTCATGTATATCAATCAACGCACCGTGCGTGATTAACGTCTCATTTCATGTATATCAATCAACGCACCGTGCGTGATTAACGTCTCATTTCATGTATATCAATCAACGCACCGTGTATGATAAACTTCATGTATCTCATTCAGCAGGCCATACATTAGTCACTTTACTTCGTTTAGATCAACCAACGCACCTCGCATGATTACCATTATCTCAGATAAATCAATCAACACACTGCACGTGTCTAAACTGTACCCCATGTGAATCAATCGACGTGTCATGTGTGATTGAACTTCTTACATACAGCACAATCATACGTTAGACAGGTGACATTCTGCTTGCCCCTTAATCTACTCAACTCAGTATCCGAGCCATTTACGCCATCGTCATCATCATGTGCCATGCCGATAAGCGCGGGCGTTCATATTTCGCCATTTCACACGATCACCAGAGTCGTGGATCTGCTCCGTGTTTTTGTCTCGACCCTGCCACGTGATCAGGCCGTCCTTATATTTGCTTCTCTGCCTTCATGGTGTCTCTCCCCGAGGCCCCCCCTCCCCGCGGCTAATCCTCCCGCCCCCCCCCCCCCCCCCGTCACCCACACACAAAAAATCTTGCCAGTTATCACCACGATCTCTAGCTTATTTCTTCTCATAGCGTGCCCAAAAATGTTGACTGTCTGCGTCTGATTTCTCCAATCATTTAGCTGGGTGGCAACAAAACGTTAGATGTATATTATTTACAGTATGTCGCAGTCAACCTCAGCATTTTTGGATGTTTGTGATTTCTTTTGAGTTTCCATTTGATGAGTATGAGACCGTAGTGGCATTTCTCGTACTCTCCAGTTAAAGTTAATTCCATGTCCTCTTACAGGACATTTCAATCAACCCCATCATTTTTGGAAGAATGTTTGAGATTTTCTAGACAATTTTACCCTCACCATTTCATTGTTGTCTCAACGGCAGACGCCTATACCAATGTGAAAATTAACTCAACACTGCCTGCTTCTAAATCGCATGTGACAGACATCGAGCCCATCATGTCGCGATTTTGAAACTGCAGTTACTACCCATAAACCACTGAATATTCTCCAGTACTTTTCAATAATAGCCATTAAATGTGGAACTAGATGACAGCCACACTGAAGAGACAGATAAACTGAGAGGGACACCTCAATTCATCCTTTCTAAATCTCTTTTCTAACTAACATATCTCAGTGGTGTTATGATATCTTTAAGTGACACCTATTTAATCGTCACTGCATTAATGATTCACTTAACTTGTTGAACTAATTTGACAAGCGCCTTTCACCATTCATGGCAATACAAAACCGCCCGGAAACATCCAAAGAAGTTGGTTAACTTTTCATTCCTATTCAGTGAATCATCATTAAGCCTTTCCCTTTGTACCAACAAAATTGTTGGATAACCGCCTTTTGTTGCGCTGGACAACAAGAATGGAAATCCGAGTAAGCCACAAATGGACAGGAAAATGAGTTTCCCAGCTGAGTAAAGAAAACGGATGTAAATGCAGATGGTAAACAAAACTTAATCCTCGCCTAGGGGTGATCTTTTAGAGCTGTCAAACTGACCGCGCTGGACTGCCATAGTAACTGACCTGGGACTTAGCTGGACAATGGTTTTGGCACGTGGGGGGTATTATTTCCAGGTGTGGACAAGTTAAGTTAGTGACCACCCCGAGCATGTTAGTTACATTAGAAAGCTTGTTATGGTAAATCCATGCTGGGGTTATTGTTTCCTGAGCAATCTGGGTATACCTGTATTGGGAGGTAGGGGCGAGATGGCGGGAGTTCACAGGAAATGAGGTAGGTAGGCAAGACACCAGGAATCAATCAATCAATCATTCAATCAATCAATCTATCTATCTATCTATCTATCTATCTATCTATCTATCTATCTATCTATCTATCTATCTATCTATCTATCTATCTATCTATCTATCTATCTATCTACCTACCTGCCTGCCTGCCTGCCTGCCTACATGCCTGCCTGTCTGTCTTCCCACCCTCCCGCTCATCCGCCCGCCCGCCTGTCCGTTAGTTCGTCCCTCCCTCTCCCTCTTTCCCTCCCTCAATCCCTCCCTCTGGCTGGTAGGTCGGTCGGTTTGACGATCCGTCTGTCCGTCGTTCCCGTCCGTCGTTCCCGTCCGTCCGTCCGGCCATCCGTCTTTCTGCCGGCCTGTCTGTCTGTCTGTCTGTATGTGTGCATTTGTAATAAGATTTGCTTTCTCTACGCCGATTCCAACCAAGCGAAAAACAGGATGTCGCGTGTGCAAATTTTGCACGTTAACAACCCTGCAGTTATTGAAAATGGCAAACCTTTGGCTTCCAGCAGCTGCTGTGGCAAAATTATTAGGCAAGAAAGCCTACACACTAGGGTAGATGGAGCCTGTTCCTTGAAAGGTGATTCTCAACCGGTGGGTAATTCCCCCCCCCCCTCCCCAGTGGGCAATTTTAGGGTTTCCAAGGGGAGGGGGGGGGATTAAGATTATTTCAAGATCGCATTAATACAAGAACTGATTACTTGATATTGTTTTCCCCTCCATACTTTACGGTTCTATACTTCCTGCCCTTCTGAAATTCGTTTTATAACGTAAGTAGACCCGTAAATCACGTTTTATGTAGACGTCTAGACTTGTTCTAGTATGTGTTATTAAATTTAGTTTCCATTTTTACGTATGCTGTGTAAAGGAGGGGGGGGGCAGATTTATAGGGAAGAAATACGAATGGGGTGGGGGTGACAAAATGGCGATTGTACTTACGGAGTGTACAACCAAAGAGCGACGTGCTGTTGTTTGTTGATCATATGGGCCAAAAAAGGTAAAGAACCATTGGTCTAGAGCAGTAGTTCCCAAGCTTTTCAAGCAGAGGGCCATATCTACTATTTTCGGTGTTAAGCGGGCCACAACGTTATAAAATTATATATAATTAAATATATTATATTAAATAACGAGGCCTCGCGTGCCACTTTCTGACAGCTGGCGGGCCACAAGCGGCCAGCGGGCCGTGGTTTGGGAATCTCTGGTCTAGAGGCAGCAAACCTGGCAAAAACACATGCCGAAGTCGGACACAGGGGCCGATGAGATTCATAACGAGACGTGGCGGCTTCCCCTCGAAAGAGAACTGTGAAAGAAGATGAAGACGATGTGTATCGGCACTATCTTAACGTTTAACGTGCGTGAGACATTTTTTAAGTTGGGCGTACGAGGGCGAGTCAATAAGTAAGTCACACAGTTATGTGGGATGGCAGGTAAATAGAGTTGGTTTTTCTACAGGTGTCATTAGGTGACAGCAACATCGAACTTTATATTCTCGTTCGTCTCGTGGCGCTAGGTGTCTCATGCGCATGCGCAGCGCGAAAACAAAATGGCGATTGTACTTACGGAGTGTACAACCAAAGAGCAACGTGCTGTTGTTTCTTTTTGTGGGCAAAAGGACTGCCTGCAAAGGACATTCATAAAGAAATGCTTCCTGTTTATGCTGACAAATGTTTGTGCCGTAAAGCGGTGCATAGCTGGGTAGAATAATTTTCTCAAAGAGCTCTAAAATTGTTGATGAAATCCGATCTGGTCGTCCTGTTGAGATTGCAACAGAAGCATCCGTGCAGCGGGTGGAGGGGATGACTAGAGGTGACAGGCGAGGACCGTCCACCTTACAGCCTCGACTTAGCCCCTAGCGATTTCCACCTTGTTGGTCCACTGAAAACCCACCTTGGCGGGAGACATTTCGCGAATGACGCCGAAATTGAATGTGAAGTGAAAACGTTTAGACAACAGAACACGCAGTTCTATGCAGCCGGTTTGGGAGGACTGATAAAACCTTGGGATAAGTGCATCAATGTTGGGGAAAATTATGTTGAAAAATAAAGGGACAATGTATGTATAAAAATAAACTTGTTTCAAGTTGTTATCATATTTAGTTATTATTCTACAGCCATTTGTGACTTACTTATAGACTTCCCCACGTATATAGTACTTAACATCTTTTCTCACTACACTTGGTAGCTTTTTATTAATAAGTATGCAAATGGCAAAACTGAGAGGGGAAAAACAAGGGGAAGGCAGAGAAGTAAATATATGGATGGCTGGGCAACGTGGCATGGTCGAGACAAAAACATGGAGTTGATCCACGACTCTGGTGATCATGTCGGAAGGCGAAACACGACCGCCCGCGCTTATCGGCATGGCGTATGATGATGATGTGTTCCATCTCACCAACGACTCCAGTTGCCACTGTTATTCCTGCTTTTATCTTTACAGTGCATCACCCGCCAGACTGTTGTACCAATTCATCTGTTTAAGATTGTTCCCATTTACATGGTTTTTTTTTTTTTTTTTCGCGTTTCCATCCTGTTTCAGGATATTGCGGTCAACACCAGCATCTTTCAGCTGTATGTTGATTCCTAGGCTAGATTACGCTCAGCAGCACGCCACGACTTTCTGAGCGACCGGCTCCATACTCTCATAAGTCACTTTTGCGATTCGAACCACTGCTAATTCTCGTCGCGTCACGTGACGAGAGTATTCGGGGTTAGCGGAGAAAGCTGCTAACCCCTCGGCCATGGAGCCGGCACATGGGTGTTACAGTTTGGTATTTCTATCTTCTTGTTTTCTGCAATGTAATTCTAACCTTAGCAAACCATAGGCAACAACATTAACTGGCAACGAACTTGGCATACCGTCATGAATACGTGAAAACCCTGCCACACAAGTGGCTATCCGGCCTATACGAGTTAAAATATGTTTTTTTTTTCTTCTCGATTTAGTTTGTTGTGTTCAGCGGTCTAGTATCTCCGCTAAGTATTCTCCTGTCTCTTTAGCCGTCCGATTGCCCGGGTGTCTAAATGTGTTTTTATTCGAGCTATCCGCTTTATGTTAATAACGCTTGGTTTAGCTTTATCTCAGACACTGCCTGTATGTATGTATTGACGACATCATCAATATCACGTGCGTTGTACAGTGGCGCAGGCGTTAGTGTCTCCCCACATATCCCAGTCCTTTAGTGTTCTGGATCAATTCTACTGATGTTGTTCCTCCACACAGTGAGAAAATGCAAGGGTTGACTGCGAGGTCCTGTAAATGATATGCAACTAACTAAACAGAGAAGGGTTCGTCTCCTGGTCTGGACCGGTATTTGGTTATACGGTGAACACGGTAACTACAGGACCGGTTCACTCAACTTTAGGCGTGTTGAGTTTATTGTGTACATCGCTAGTGCATTTTATATGTTGTCGGGACATTGTGTACATCGCCTGTGCATTTTATATGTTGTCAGTTCATTGTGTACATAGTCAGTGTATTTTATATGTTGTCGGAACATTCTATATGTTTTCAGGACATTGTGTACATCGTTAATGCATTTTATATGTTGTCAGTTCATTGTGTACATAGTCAGGACACTTTATATGTTGTAGGAACATTTTATATGTTGTCAGTTCATTGTTTACATCGTCAGGATGTTGTATACGCCGTATATGCTGACAAGACATTGTGTAGATCGTCGAGACGTTTTATATGTTGTCAGGACGTGATGGATTTTCATGTATTAGGCTCACATTTATAGTAACCAAACGTTTTATATGTTGTCAGGACGTGATGGATGTTCATGTATTAGGCTCACATTTATAGTAACCAAACGTTTTATATGTTGTCAGGACGTGATGGATGTTCATGTATTAGGCTCACATTTATAGTAACCAAACGTTTTATATGTTGTCAGGACGTGATGGATGTTCATGTATTAGGCTCACATTTATAGTAACCAAACGTTTTATATGTTGTCAGGGCGTGATGGATGTTCATATATTAGGCTCACATTTATAGTAACCAAACGTTTTATATGTTGTCAGGACGTGATGGATGTTCATGTATTAGGCTCACATGTATAGTAACCAAACGTTTTATATGTTGTCAGGACGTGATCAATGTTCATGTATTAGGCTCACATGTATAGTAACCAAACGTTTTATATGTTGTCAGGACGTGATGGATACTCATGTATTAGGCTCACATGTATAGTAACCAAACGTTTTATATGTTGTCAGGACGTGATGGATGCTCATGTATTAGGCTCACATGTATAGTAACCAAACGTTTTATGTGGTCAGCGTCAAAGAGAACCAATAAATTCCATATTGTGAAATTGGAAGGATAATAGATATCATTATAATTATGATATTCCATTCCCACCAGCGTTGGCGGTGATATTTCGCCATCTCACACCATCAGCATTCTTGGATCAAGTTTGTTTTAGTGTCTCAATTATGTCATGTGTCCAAGTCACGCAGGAATTAATCTCTCTGCCTTCCCAAGCTTTTATCCCGTCAATCTTGTCAGTTGTCACTGGGTTTTTTCAATGTGTTTCTCCTTAGAACATGCTCACAATATCTAGGCAGTCTACGTCTAATTTTTCTAGTCAATTGACGGTTTTCATGTGTTTCTTGTAGTACTTGTTCATTGGATTTTTTCTACCAAATTATACAGGTTATGAAATCGATCGTGGTGGTGTTAACGCAGAACGGTAACTCCTTTGGTAACGCTGAGGTGTTGAGCGCTGCAGGTGTAGGGAAATCACGCATGGAGACCACAAGGAACAGAGAAGTGACATTTATTGGGCACGTTAACATAAGCGGTGCACTAGAGAAATTAGCCCTCTGTGGGAACTATACTAGATTTTGCTGTATGGCAGTGAATTTTGGAATGTAAATGAGAAACATTAGGAATAATTTGGAAGCAACAGAGATGTGGTTCTTAAGACGAATATTGCGATTTCTTAGGACTGACAGAGTAACTAACGACGATTGCCTGAAATAGGCTAATGAAATTAGAACATTATATACAACAATAAGAAAGAGACAAACGGCTTTCTTTGTTCATGTTATGAGAATAGAGGCACCGGAGAACGTCGTGACAACTGGGAAGATCGAAGGGAAGAGAGGCAGAAGCAGACAAAGATAAATAATACTGGATAGGTTGGCATGAAGGAATATCAGTAGCAAAGTTGATTTAGAATACCAAAGATATGTGGAGAGACATGAACGCCTACGCCAGCAAGCATGACACCTGAAGTTTATCTTGATACTAGACAAGAGAGGCAGGGAAAGACAGAGAAAGATGTGTGTGCGAAGCTCAAATGATAACTTATCCAAAAAATAAAGAGTTCGTTTCCACGCCTGGAGCAGTCAGTATTTGGTTGTACAGCAAACACAGTAACAGTTTCTCTCTGGGAGAATGTGATTAATACAGAAGAACAGATAGGTTATCATTGTCTACAGAGAATGCAGCAGCAAGTGGTAGTCACATGATCTGGTAGACAGTTGTCACTCAGAGGTAAAGCAAGACGGACATATAATCAGATTGCAACGGTATTGGAACTCTACTCTGGCTATTGAAGATGAGGACTGAGCGCTCATGGGAATGCCCTAAATGCAATAATGTCGGTTCTTGACTCACCTCAAACTCAACACAGCCCAACACAGTAACTAAAGGCTCGTTTCACTCAACTCGTGGAGTGTTGAGTAAATTCAACTGACCCTGTATTTTTTTAATAGGCCAAACGGCTTTCAGCGAGTTAAATTGCCATCATCTTCAGTGTCAAAAAAAAAAAAAAAAAAAATTGTTAAAACCACATACAAATGGGAGGCAGAAAATGGGAAGTAGGGATGTGTCACGGTATGACTTGTTTCTTAACGTTCAATCGCTTTAAACTCAAGCGTAGTCCATACATGTGCTACTACTTCTAAAGCACTGGACGGGATTTTGCGTGTGGATTAGCTTTCCCTTTTACCAGTGTCCCTTGCCATCAGGCGAACCCACTCCGATTTCAGAGGTAACTTGTGACTTTAAAGTTGTTATGGTTGCAGGTATGTCGTATTATATATCACAATAAAGGGGGTTGCATAGGGAAAACTACTCTATATACGCCCATAGCAGATACAGGAAGCCGTCGCTTAAGACAATTAATCATCCGATGGCAGTTAATCATCCTTTAGACTGGGTCAGCCATGGAGCCCAGGTGAATTTAAAATAAATCCCCGCTTCTACAGGGATTTGAACATGTTATCGTTGCACGGGCAGGCAAGCGTTCTAACCACTCGCTACTGCAGGTCCAGTTTAAGTCTTCGTGCTAAGCACTGGCTACTTCGGGTCCCGTTTAAGTCTGAGTGCTAACCACTGGCTACTTCGGGTCCACTTTATGTCTGTAGTGTTTCAATTGCGCCCATATTACATAGTTCTGACTTCACGTGGATACATCAGGCTGTTTTTAATGAGTTCAGCTGGCCGTAGTTCGAAGTACACTTGCTTTTCAGCCAGTATGTATTATCCCGTTGAGGCTGGCAGTTCACACGAAGCTTCGCCTAAATCTTGCAATTTTTATACCGTCTAGGAAATCTTTTTATCTCTGCTTTTTTTCATATCCTTTTAAAAGTGCGGATCAATACGTGTTCATTTATTTATCAAGCTATTCGAATGGCCTCAAGAGCTCCCGAGTGGTTGATAAATTCCCTCCGAAAAATAATGTGTAAATCCGTACCGTTGTGCGAATGTTTTTAAAATAAATCACTTGTTTAATCATAGAAATATTGCCGAAATATAATGAGAATATTTCTCTCATTTCACAAGATGTTTATTTTAATGTTTTTCCTGCTGTTCTTTACTTTTATATTCCTAATCTTTCATTACACGTATCTTCACAGTGTTTCATTGTTTTGTTTACTTTATGAAAAATCTCTTTGGAGTGTGTATATTAACTGTTCTTTTCTCTATTCTGGTTATTTATACATTATCAGCTCATTAACTGATTGCCTGCCAAACAAAAAAATGGTCATACCCAAGCAGAGATTCAAGGCAGAAAATTTGAACTAGGGGTATACCACAATCTTGCTTTTAAAATGGTTACAATTGTAGCAGATCTATTGTATTACATATAAAATTAAAGAGGATTGCACAAGGAACATGACAGTGTTAATAATAAATTGATAGGTTACAAATATTATGACAATAATGAGAGTTTTAGTAATAACAATTGAAATTAAAGTGTTAAAAATTATGAAAAAAATTCACTTACCAAGGCGTTATTTCATATCCGAATCTGCTAATCCAGTTAAATTTAGTGAATTTTATTACAAACACCAGTTGGGTTCTAGAATATCACAAGAACTGCTCCATAACACGCATATAACGCAATGAAATGATAACATTATGAAGTACATCATTTTCACACAAAATGGAAAAACCATCATTTTCTTAGATTGTTGGTAGATTGCTGTTGTTCTTAGACTGTTAGATTTTTTTTCTCTATATTATTTACCGTCTTCTACATAACTATCTCACTACTGCACAGGTTTGTTTTCGAATCTATCACAAAGTCGTTTACATCACAATAACTATAATATAAAACTGTTTAAAACTGTAATTTTATTAAAATATATGAGGTCCTTCACCAGAAAGTAATGTCACAAAAATTCGAATCACAAAAATCAATTTCGAAACATGTTTTCATGTGTATTCTTCTTTGTCATGCGGGATTTTTGCACACGGAAGCCAGGTAATTCTTTCGTTCTGAAGTTTAACTTAATGGGACACTAAAATAGTGGACTGGAATGGAGAAATGGTTCAGTTTAAACCACCATATATAAAAAGCCTAAAGTGTGGTTCACGGGTGTCGCACAAGGGTTACGGGGTCTATCAGGCGGTCTCAGGCAGGCAATCAGTTAAAAGAGCGGAATGGGTGATTTAATAAGTTTAGTGTCGTTAAAATAATTGTTATCGAGTTTTTTCTCTTCTTCATTCTCATCAAAAAGATGCTGTATGTGTGTAATGACTGCTCGAAATTGATGAGAAGTTTAATTTCGAGTTGTTGTTTGTTGCTGTTGATTAGAAGAATGGCATTTGTTGAAAAAAAATGCAGCAGTTCGCGGTGAGTAACTCCTTGCCAGCCACCCGAGTTGACAAGCACGTATAAGAGCTCTCGTCTCTTAGACTCACCGCCGTGATTGGTTGGAAGCCTATCACTCAATCTATTTGAAGCATGCAAGAACCACTCATGAGCGGGACTCCAGTCACCGACCAATAGAAACGAAGACGAAGGGGCGGAGCTTCAAACGCGGGTCGATACCGTTTCCGAGCTTATGCGCCTGCGCGACACGCCGCTTCAACAATCCGCCTTTTTATCGGGGTGCTGGGCTTTGATACGTGGATTATTCTACACTGATGTGGGGAATCCTCTGCACCTACTCTTGTCCCGGACAAGGATACCATTTAGCGGTTGTTGAGTCGCTGTTGTAGCAGCTACTGTGTAGAGTATTTCATATCTGAAGTATACCAGACAAGAGGATCCGACTGACTCTCTCAGAAGTCCAGTACAGGGTCTAAGTAAACCTACTTGCTCCGGCGAAAAAGTGTCATACTGCGGACTAACTTCACAGGAGTGATTTCATCGGCAAAAGCCACTCCACCTTCATACGGACACATGCTTATAAACAATAATATCAGTACGCGAGTGTGTTTGTTCTCATTTTCCATGATCGGACACTACCTTCTGTGTATTTTGCGGTTTTAGTGAGTTGAGTTCGCGACCTACTTCGGCGGAGAGTATTACAGGTAACGTACCAAATTTTTTCATGTCTCTTTTCTTATTAAACCATAAATACAAACCATTTGAACTAGCATAGCCTTTTTGGGGCTAAAAGCGCCGAAAGCTAATTTCGACTACGGAAAAAATAATCGCTTTTCTGAAAATCAAACGACACTTAGGAATTGTTATTTAGTAGTTTGTATTTTGTGTGTATAATCCACGTTTTAAATACAATTGTTTTGATAGCAGACATTTTTGCGTACATGTGCTTTACTCGAATTTGTCCATTCCATGCGTGTTTAAATAACTTATAAACAACTGACTAATAAATTACTTATCAAGATTTAAACTCTACACCCAGTAACTATTATTTACAACAGCTATTTGTTAAGTATTTTATGGCTTATAATTTGCTAAGTAATCGACATAAAAATGAAAAGTAAACGACATTTTACAACGCCTTGCGGCGTATTATAAATACTGTACTAACCTATATTTGTATAAGCCAATCGGCATTCGATGTTTGATGCAGTTTATATCACGCCGAATGCCTTTACTTCCGCGAGACATTTCCCTGTACCACTTTAAAGTTTATCGACCTGAGACCTTTAAATAAAATCATTAAGTAATTTAAATATGTGCAATTACATTGTGCAGAAAAATACACATATTTAACAAATACAATATGAAACCGTCGTTTCTCGCGATTCGGTGTCTATGCACTCATAAACTAGAAACTAGAATGTTGAGGACAACAAGAGCATGTTAAATTGTGCATTTAGCATAATAAAAGATATATTCTGTTTAGATTTGACAAACTAGAGCCATTGTATTGCATTACGGGTGGGTTTGATCTCAAATCGTGTTTATGGTATGTGGATGTGTCGCCGGCTTTGTTAAGATGACCACTTGTAATATCTTATGCTTGTTGATGACTTATAATGTATTAGAGTTATATGTGTCAGCGTTTTATATGCTGCATAAACAACAATGAATAGTAAAGTGGGGTTATAGCGGCGCTACATTTCATTAGAAAACAGCAAGCTAAATGATTCGGCCATATAATCAGGCTACCAACTGACAGTATACCACAACAAGCAATGATGTACAGGCCAAATGGAACCAGAAGAAGAGACCGACCATGTAAACGATGGACAGAAAGAATAACAGAGTCCATAGGAATCTCGATATAAGAAGCCCATAAACTGGTACTGTCCCGCTGTTGATACTTCACCTCGACACCGCAAGCAAAGGAACAAGAGGAACGAGATGAGATGAGTGAACATTACACAGACTTAGAAGAGCTGGGGGAATAACCTGAGACATAGAATTAGGAATGAAGAAAATAGAAGACGATTAGGTATGAAACCAGTCATGCACTTCATGAAAGAACAGATTAAATGGTTTGGTCACCTCACAAGAATGCCCTGATACCATCTGCCATAAAGAGCCACACTGAAGACGTATATTGGATACAGAGCAAGGGGAAGACCATGTAAAAGATGGAATGATGGTATCAAGAACAACATTAGAGAAATAAATACCGACTTACAAAGAGCATTAGAAAGAGCTCGAAACAGATCTTTACATCTCTGTCCAACAACTCGAAGAGGAAGAAGCAGAATAGAAAAAGAAGAAGAAGAAGAAGAATAAGAAGAAGAAGAAGAAGAAGAAGAAGAAGAAGAAGAAGAAGAAGAAGAAGAAGAAGAAGAAGAAGAAGAAGAAGAAGAAGAAGAAGTAGAAGAAGAAGAAAAGATATATCCATCATCATCCTTATCATGTGCCATGCCGATAAGCGTTGTTGGCCATAATTCGTCGTCTCCAACGCTCACCAGTCTCTGACCATGTCTGCGTTCTTGTCTAACACATGCCATTTTAACCCAGGCGTCTGTGTGTTTACCTTCATCTTCCTCTTTCCCCATCTGACTTGTTGGTTGTCACCAAGGTTTCCGGTATATTTATCCTCATACAATCCCTATCACAAACAATCCACCTCATACAATACACTTCTTACAATCCCTTTCATACAATCATCTTCACACAACACTCCTCATACAACCCTCCTGATACAACCCTCCTCACACAATGTCCACTAAATCTTTCAGGATTGGGGAATATTTTGAGTTAAAATATTGTAAGTTCAAGAAGGATATTTAGTATAATCCTATTGCAACAACTGTCTTTTACTGTCCCAGAAGTCCAGCACCCACCTGACATAGCTGGGTCGACCCCTGAGTCTAATTGATCGACAATTTAAATAAAAAAAGTTTACTCTACCAGCCCTACATATGTACCTATTCACATAATTATTTATTAGGGAATACAGCACCTGAATTCTACTTCGTGATGAAATAAAACAATCAATCAGTTCTAAAAAAATATGTTAGTATTTATTAGTAAGTGGAACAAAACTGACCACCTCCGTTATGTCAGCCCTACAAAATGTTATTTCCCTATCACATCATAGATCCCTGGCAGGAAACTGCTCCGGGACAAATTTGTATTTAGATTATTAGTATATGCCACAAGCCACTTCATGTCGCCGGTGGTTGAAGCTGCGTGTATCACAAGTTGCTGGACATGTTTTCCTTGCTTTGTGAAAGACTAATCCCGCTGTATATGGATACCTCTGTAGGTGCTTTCACCTTCTCCAACAGGGAGAATGTCAGGACGAAACACCAGCGAGAATAAATATATATATATATATGCTTACATACACTAGAATCAATCAATCAATTAGGTGCCGTCTCCACAATGAAGGTTGGCTGCAATGGATCTCCATCACTCTCGCCTTGATTGTACATTCTGTCAGGTTGCTGTTCGTCCATCACTTGATGTTACCTTCCAACTTGTATCGTTGTCTTCCTCTTGCTTCACCCTTACCATTTAGTATGTTTTTTTTTATAAGAGTATTATGTCTTTTAACGTGGCCGAAATATTTCCCTTGCCTCTGTTTTAATTTGTTCATCAACTCTCTATTCATTCCCAGTGCTTCTAAAACCGCTGTTATATAATCACAGTGCTATAAATAATCTTTTGAGGCTATGTTTTTCCTTTTTATTTTTTAAACTCACCTTGGACAGCGGCCCTAATTGGCCTGCACTTATTTCCAACTGACCCAAATGGGTTCATATGTCCATCGTTCACATATGCGAGCACAAGACAAGAGTGTCTGTCAATTAGGTGGTAATCTATGTCTGTAACATCTATTTTACAATACAACACAATAATATGTCTTCATCAATGGGCTATGGAGTTTGCAGGTTGTGTTGTACTGGGTGTATTTTTAATGACTGTGCAATGTTTGAAAATACTGCCGGTCCAAGTTTTGTATTCACCCGCTGTAAATTTCATGCAACATAATAGGTAAATACAAAACTCGGACCGGCAATATTGTCAAACACTGCAGTCATAAAAAATACACCCTATATAAAAGTAAAGCCTTTAGATGCCCTGCATTTTATCTCGATAGTCCAATTTTTGTATATGGCCACCCGGCATTCGGCAGATGATGTTGTCAATAACGATATATTTGGTCCCTATTTTAGTTGGGGAGGACCTGCGAGCCAATATACATTTTTAAAAATCCGAATTTGCAGAGCTGCGGATCGAACCCAAAACCACCCGATCGGCAAACTAATGTCTAGCTCCCGTGAGAAATGGAGATAAGAGAAAACGCTGAACCATATAACAATTATTAGCCGAGTTTCACTTCAGGATTCGAACCTGCCGCCCCTAAAAGACGTCAGGCTGAAGGAACCCGTGTAATTTGACGTATGATCAATTAAGCAAGTTTGAATCTCCACGTGATCCTATAATTTTCAATTTTATATTATCTAATGTGTCCTGAGCCGGTCTCAGGGCTTAAGAACGCGATTCGTGAGCCCGCTTACCCGAGTTAAAAACACAGCTGCGACCGATTTGGCAGCAGACCGTGTCGCGCTGGGATTTTAACGTGTTGGTATGGATGCCGGTCGTTCAGAAAGCAATGGCAAACTACTGAACCAAGACATCAACAATAGCAGTAAAATGCTGGTGTTGACAGCGATGTCCTGTAAATAGGATATTGTTATTTGAATATCCTTTACAGGACATTGCTGTCAACATCAGCATCTTTCAGCTGATTGTTGATTTCTTGGCACGATTACGCTCAGTAGTTTGCCATTGCTTTCTGAGCGGCCGGCTCCCATACCCCGTAAGTTACCGACGCGATTCGAACCACTGCTGATTCTCACCGTCGTCACGTTACTTACGAGAGTATACGAGATTACGGAGAAAAGTCGCTAACCTCTGGGCCAGGAAGCCGGCAAATAGGATATGAAAATTTAAAAAAAAATGTGTCCTATGATTTCTGCTCCTTTCTTTGTCTAAGAATGCCAATGACCATCTCAGAATTTATTCCTCTTGCTATTTGAGTGATGCAGATTGTTTCCCAACAGTCGATATACAGGATGTTTGTAAAGTCTCACTACACTTTGTATGTAGAACAGCTGTTTGTTGGAGAGTGTTTTCTTTCGGTTTCTTTGGCTCTCACATTTTAATATCCCTTGTATTGTTACATATTTCGTTGTTTTTATATGTGTTTATATATGTCAGGTCTTTGTCAGACATGACTCAGCTACCGTATGACAGTACCTGCTTCTGTTAGCGCCGAATTTAGGGCGGCGCTCACCAAACCCGCCACCCCACATTTTGCCAACGGCTTCGGGCGGAAGAGCGCAATTGGGAGGGTACAAGCCTTATCCTGGTGTGAGGAAACGCAACCTAAAGACTAAATGTCATGGCAGGGTAGACCAGGCCCTAAGCCTTGGTTGGTAACTGGTCTAGGATCGAAGCTCCGACAGGCGGACAGTTAAAGAATTGCTTTGCTGATCCGGCAGCTTCTGCAGATTGTCTTGTTCCAGACGTATTGGTGTCACCTTTCCTCTGGAGTAAACTAGACAGGTCGAGAGAGGGATCATGCTGGATGGGCAACAAACGGTCTCTAAATTCATCCAAGGCTTTGTGTTATGGAGAGATAATCCCATTTTACAAACTATCGTCCGTCGAAACGGCAAGGTGCCAGTCAGTCATTAATTTCATTGATTTTACTATAATGTAGGTTTTGACCAAGCTTGGCTCACAATCAAATGAACAAGTATTATAATGTACATTTCCGGCTACTGAGCATTGAGATTGCGAAAGATGCCACGAAACAAAACAAATAACACGATGACCCTAGTATTGCGATAAATCATCCTTCTGTTTAGATGGGAGGTCACCTTTAGCGACATATTATCCCTCGGCACTCAATCAGTTAAGTAAAAGGCTCGAGTCCACGCCTCTGGGCCTCCTGTGTATATGGTGCCAGCGTCATATGTTACAGACCAATCGATAAACAGGTTTTAAAAGGCAAAAGGGTCGACTTCATTGCGCCGGGTTTAGTCCCATATGGTTCGGCCTCTTTACTCAGGCAGCCTGCCGAAAGCGTCGCAAAGCATAAACTCCGTAGCTCCAGCGACGACCATCGGGAGTTTCTGAGAAAATTGCACTCGTGTACCGAACGAAAGTAGGCCGGAATTAAATCCACAACCTTCGCAGCGCCAGGCAAGCCGGGTACGACTTCGCCGCGGAGAATCCATTTGTCATATGATATAGGTTAACTACTCCTGTTATTTCTGCTGTAGTAGTTACAGTTGCTGACTAGTATAGTTTTATGATTGCTTGCTTGTGTTCGTTGGCTTGAGCTCCAACGCGAAGTCCTGTATGTCGGATGAAGGCAGCCTGTTGTCCAACATCAGTGTGATGTCATACAGGACCTGAGGTTTGCGTGAGTATCCGTTGTCCCATGTCTGGCTTATTGGTGTGCAGACTGGTGGTTCCTCGCCGTACAGGCAGACTCTCTCCGACTTCCGAGGAAGTATAGTTTTATAATAACTGTCATGTACTGACTATAATGCCCTGCGGTGTGGAACAAGGTAGGTCTTGAGCCTGAGGAATTAAGACCGTCTGGCTAGTGCAGTCACCCCGAACTGTACAGGTTAGGGTTTTCTTTTTGCCTCCGTCAGAACAAAATCCACATCTTACCGAGGATTTGAACCCTTAGCCACTCTGTCACACAAAAGAAAGTAAACATTAAAGAAAAGTTTGTACACGCCATGAGGCTGGGTCGGCTAGGGATACTGGATCTATTTTATAAAATCTTCAACCTCCATGGGAATTCGAAGTCCGACATCGACTTGGTTGAAAGGATGAGAGAGCTCGCTCTTACACTTCCAGTAAGATGATGGCGAGGTAGGCGGTTCACCTCCTATATCGGCTTTAAGTGGGACTTAAACTTTGACGTCTCGTTCAGAAAGCTGTGGCAAACTATTGAAAGTACAAGTCCCTAGACCATTAACCGGGGGTTGACTGCAACGGACATGCAACAAAAAATAACGTGTTTATAAACAGCTTTACAATGAGTCCAATGAATAAAGAAAGAGAAATAGTAGTAGTCAGTTGTATAAACACACAGTAGCAGAAAAGATCGAACGTTGCATGCAAACGGCATTCGTCAGTAAACAAAATACAAAAAAAATAATAATTCTAAACCGATAAATCAATACTGATACAATACCTAAAAATGATGATGTGCTTAATCGTAAACACAGCAAAAAGTATATTCAACTGAAAGAAATTATCAAACAAAATACATTCAATCGGACTGGTTAAGTAAATGAGAAACACGCTAACCTCATTTCAAATACATAGAAATGTCAATTTTTGGGGCGCCCATTGAGGTCACTGAAATAGCAATAGAAATAAATCTACCGGTATTCATGTCCACTCATAGTAGTTAGTTGCTTATAATTTACAGGACGTAGAAATCAACCCCAGCTTTATCTGGCTGTTAGTGATCTCTTGGCAAGTTTTACGGTCAGTAGTTTGTCGTTGCTTTCTGAACTATTCATAGTAGTAGAGAGAAAAAAAAAGTAGAGAGAGATGGTACACTAGACTATATATAGGGTGTATTTGTAATGACTGTGCAGTGTTTGAAAATATTGCAGGTCCAAGTTTTGTATTCACCCTCTGTAAAGTTTATACAACATAATAGGTAAATGCAAAACCTGGACCGGCAATATTTTCAAACACCGCACAATCATTAAAAATACACCCTGTACAATTGAAAGCTGTAGTGTCCATTATTTTTTCTTTTTATTCGTATATCCTTTACAGGACATTACAGTCAACACCAGCATTTTTCAGCTGCTGTTGATGTCTTGGCAAGTTTTACGCTCAGTAGTTTGCCCTTGCTTTGTTAACGACCGGCTCACATACCCTCCGTAAGTAACCAACGCTGCGCGATCCACTGCCGAATCTCGCGCAGTTGTGTTTCTTACAAGAGTATACAGGATTACGAACAGCGTCGTTAACCTCTTCGCCAGGGAAGTAGTGTCCATTGCCGTCACCAAATAACACTGGGGCAGTGACTAGAACGCTAACATGCCATCACGATGGTTATGTGTTCGAAACCTCCGTCATTCAAGTGGTGATTTTTATTTTTGTATAAATAGACGGTTCCCAGACCAACCTATATTAACAATGGACACCAAGAAATCTTGTAGGAAGTAAAAGCGCCCGGTGTGATATTGATCACTCATCCATCGAGTGGAGAATGGTTTATCAAAATGTGAAAGCTGGCACCATATACCATCAAAGTGTGTAATAGATTATTTTATGTTTACCTCTGGAAGGTTCATAGATGGTCCAATCTCTCTTCCTCTCTGTTTAACCCTCATTATCTCTCTCTCTCTCTCTCTCTCTCTCTCTCTCTCTCTCTCTCTCTCTCTCTCTCTCTCTCTCTCTCTCTCTCTCTCTCACTCTCTCCCCATTTCTGTCTCTTTCACTCTCTCTCTCTCTCACTCTCTCTTACTCTCTTTCTCACTCTCTCACTCTCTCTTTCCCTCTCCTTCTTTCTCTCTCGCAAATTATTCGAACACTGTCTCAGTACGGATTACCTTCCCCCTTAATAACAATAATAGTAATAGAACAAATAATAATAAAACCCTAGTATAACAGCCAGTCCCCTTTTGGTAGACCAATATATTCCACATAGTTAATAACAATTGCCACACGATCCATTAATATTATTGAGTCGTAGAGTATTGATTTTTGCATTTCCCTATGCCTTTATATTGTTTTTCATTTATAATATTGTTGTTCTCAATTAGCCTTGAGCGGTGTGTGGATAAAATTACGAATGAAAGAGAGTGATAGAAGGGCAGAATGTTAGACGAGCCTGCATGCCCAATTCTTAACCCTTTGAAAATAAAGTTTGTTCGTTCGTTAGATCGTTCGTTCGTTCATTCGTTCTCTCTACTCTGTCTGTCTGTCTGTCTGTCCCTCCCCCCTCTTTCTCTCTCTCTCTCTTCTCTCTCTCTCTCTCTCTCTCTCTCTCTCTCTCCCCCCCCCACTCTCTCTCTCTCTCTCCCCCCCCCCCACTCTCTCCTCTCTCTCCCTGTGGTTAATCCACCAGGATACATTGCTGTTCAACTGTGTCGGTCCCGTGTTGATGGCCTACCCTCCACCCAAGCCTGGTGTGTTGCTCTTTCCTGGCCATGCCGATGTCCAATTCGTACACTTCTTTCCATTCCTCCTATAAGTGCAAATCAATGCCCGTTAATTTATTTTTCTTGTTAGTTCATCGCAACCGTTTTCACTGATTCAGGGCCGAAGGATAATATATCGCCACACGTAACCGCTCCTTTGGACAGACGGACGATATATCGCCATACTAGGGTCATGGCGTTATTTGTTTTGTTTCATGATATCTAACACAATTGTAATGCTCAGTGAGTGGAAATGTACACTATAATACTTCTTCATTTCATTGTGTGCCATGGTTGATCCAAACCTACTTCTAGTTAGGCCTCTGAATCGGTTACGGCACAAGCTTCAATTTGCTTTTGTTGATCTTTGGGGATAGCAGGCTCCTCGGCGATTTCTCATTCGTCAGTTACTTAGTAGTTAGTTAGTCGACAGATCATCCTCATTGCACATCGAACCATTCAGTCCATAAGTGCTCGGATCCCCTCCTCAGCAAATCCAGCAGCGTGTAGCGGCTAACGACACCAGTTCTGTGTTGATTTATCAATCTTCTTTGGCTTCCTGCGTAGTGTTCTTGTTTGGCCACACATCTTTTAATTTGCTGTTCTCGCAGTCTGGCCATGGTTGTAGATTCACAGTCATCACTTGGTTCTCGCAACAGTCTTACTTCTTGAAGAGCATTCAGAATGTCAGCCTGGTCCAGGGCGCGTCCGCCCTCCATAGAGCCTTACCTGCGAGCTTGTCATCCCGCTCATTTCCTTGTACTCCCGCATGCCCTGGCACGAAGATGAAACTAATATTTGTCAGCCGAGACCGCTCCAGAGACAGCAACCACTCTCTTCGGATCCACCCCATCTCTATCCTCTTGAGCATGCTCATTGAGTCGCTAAGGAAAATTGTCAGAATTCGTTGTATAGCCATGTCACTTCGCAATAAAATTATCTATTACAGCCTACCAATTAGGTGTCGTCTCCACAAAGAGGGTTGGCTGCAGTCGATCTTCAACACTGTCTGTTTCTCGCCCTGATTGTACATTCTGTCAGAGTGTTGTTTTTAATTTCTTGATGTTATTTCCCCACGTGTATCATTGTCTACCTCTTGCTCGCTTGCCTTCGACTTTACCCTCCACTGTAGTTTATATAAGAGTGTTGTGTGTTGTAACGTGGCCGAAATATTTCACTTGCCTCTTTTTTTTTATTTCTTTCATCAACTTTCTTTTCTTTCCAAGTTTTTCTAGAACCTCTGTATTTGATTGGTTTTATTTACATGAAACACGACATATTCTTCCGTATATCAACATCTCCAAGGCCTCCAGTCGCCTTCTAATTGCTTGTTCATTGTCCATGCTTAGTTGCCTCTTACGGCATGCTTTACATGATACGGTATTACTTTTGTTTGCTTCCTTATTGTCTCCGATAATAAAGAGACGCGTCTTGTATTATTCGTATAAGATATTTTGTTTAAAATTACATTCAAATTTTACAGTAAGAAAAATTCAAGAAATTAACTTGTGCCTTATCCGAAATAAGGGCTTTGTGGAAATTATTGTAGACAATAGAGTGTTTATTTATGATTGTGGTATTTCAGTTTTCTAGCCAAGTGTTCTTGATTCTTTCTTTGTTTCTTTTTCTTGATGAAGAATTTTTTGTCACATTTAGAATGTTTCTGCGCATGACTTTGTTTTCATCCCGTTTCTTGGTTGTCATTTTTGTGCAGTTTATTTTCTGTCGGGGGCAAAAAGAAAACTCTAACCTGCACAGCGACGACTGCACTAGCCAGGCGGCCTTTATTCCTCAGGCTCAAGACCTCCCTGCCATACACCGCAAGCAAGGTACTATATTGGCAGCAAATGACAGTTTTTAAATGACAGTCAAAGAGATACTGTGTAACACTGACGTATTGGCAGATAAAACGCCCGTTTCTTTCGGGGTCCTTAAAGGAAGCTAAGAACAGCAATCCTACTGTGTATGTCATAAGAGATAGGTAATGTTTCCACGGGTTTTAAGTTTTCACTGTCAAAATATTCCAGTTAGGCATCTTATAATAATCTTCTAATAATCTTCAAATAATCTTCTAATTAAAAAAATCCAAAAAAAAAAATCCAAAAAAAAAAAAAAAAAAAAAAAAAAATCACTGTATTTACGCAAGTTAGTCAATCAGTCGCGGTTCCAACTTCACAGCAAATGGTCACTCCCCATAATGCTCCGTTTCTGTGCCAGTGAATATGACACAAAATGCTTCTCACTACCCCATGTGAAAAGTTGAACAAACAACAGTACCGACAAACCAACAGCACACACAGGCAAGTACATGCATAAGGCCGCTGCCAGAATGCCAACACAAGTCTGTCACGAAAACTGCAGTTCATCGTCGATGGAAGCGATAGTCGCTAGAAAAGCAGCAGCCACAAATTACTGCACAATGCAAAACTAGATAGTTCAGCAACCTACCGCCACCATTTTCTGAACATGCAGTTCACAATACAAACAACCGCGGACAGATATAAAATCACTCCACACAAAATCCACAGCTCTCAGTGTCGCTCAAATCACATACGGCAAGACTGCCCCGAATACGAAATATCTAGACAAATCTTCTAGCCTAGAGGAGCAACAGTGGAAGATAAACTATATGGACCACAGATTGAACTAAAACAGACAGTGGAGTTTATACAAGAAACAACATTGCAGATATAAACAAATTTCAAGCGAGCGAACGAAGAAGAATCACTGTATTAATTCCACCTGGCTATTAAATATAAAGCGGAGATCCTATACTCGTATGATTCTTAATCATCATCATCATCATCATCGCGCGTCTTCCCGAGCGACTCGGGGGATTAGGCTTCTCCACATCTCACGATCTCTAACAGCATGCATGAACTCGTGTGCTGACACATTTGTGTATCATGACAAAAGGCTGTCTGTCATAAATGTTCTCTCGTTGTCTTCCTCTATCTCTCCTGCCATAAATCTGTCAAGATATCCCAACACGTTCCAGTTTGTTCTTTCTTCTTCTTATAATGTAGCCAAAAAATGACAACTGCCTCTTCTGTAAAAAGTTGTCTTTGTGCCTTAGCCTTATTCAAAACATTTACATAATGTCAGTCAGCTGTTCGGAGAATTCTCTGTGTGTTTCTGAAACCCACAAATCCGAGGCCTCAATGTACGCCTTTTGTGTGCTTGTTTACTAATTGTTTAGGATTCACATCCATGTGTTCAAACTGCTTCTGTGTGGCATGCAAGACTTCCTTTTCTAACCTCCAGGGAAGGACAGAGATGTATTGCATACGGCTTTCATTATTTTATAAAATGCAACTTTTGCACACAAGAGCCCAAGTAATTACATTTCTGTTTACACAACATAGCGTTTACTAAACTATCTTTTCGTGTTTTTTATTTTTTTTTTTTCAAATTTATTTTACTACAAATACCATTGACTTTAATTGTAAATGTAGTCAACGGGGAAGGTTAACCCGGTCAACAAATTCCTGCAGATGTCGGATGTGTCGGCCTAACGTCGCAAGAAAGTAGCCCTGCTGTAAACAGGCACAACGCAATCACGTCCGAAGAAAACAAAAACAACAACCTCCGGATGAAGGCAGAAGAAGAAGAAGAAGAAGAAGAAGAAATACATTTAGTCGTTTTGTTTTTCGTTGGCTTGCCTTGAACTCAAATATAGTCCATATGCGAGCTACTACTTGTAATACACTGGACTGACTTTTTGCGTGTGGATTAGCTTTCTCTGCTACCAGTGTCCCTGGCCACTCCGACTTCTGAGGTGCTTATAATTTACGTCCCCAAGCCAAGGACCAGATGTAAACATTTTAGTTCAACTGACTGATTTA